>MU751672.1:175803-192927 GCA_026770625.1 Nicotiana glauca
TCTCAGGTTTTGCAATTCATATTTAGACAGTGTTTAACGATCCTCACGGGATCCAAATATCCGGCACGCAGCCCAAATATATCCATAACCATCCAAGTAGGAGGTTAGCCAGCTAATTTATAGCTAACAACACAATACAACATCACTCGGGCGAGCTAAGCCATAGCCCCCGATCACATTCGACCCCGCACACGCCGTAGAGTACGTGTCTCGCCTCAATATAGCGTCACAGTGTGATATACCGGGGTTTCAAACCCTTAGGTCATCATCTACATCTATTACTCACCTCGAACCGGCTCAAAAACTAGTCTGCAATGCCTTTCCCTCGAGAATCGACCTCCACGAGTGCCAAATATGATCACAACCAATAGGAATACATCAAAATAGACTAATGGGACACAACCCAATCAAAATAACTCGAAAAACACCCAAAAACACGAAGTTGCCAAAACCCGAGCCCTGGGCCCACTTCTCGAAAAATTATGAAATTCACATTTCCAGAATCCTCGTCTCGCCACGAGTCTATACATATAAAATTTATCAAAATCGGAGTCCAATAGCCCCTTCAAATTCCAATTTTTCAAAACCCAAAACCAAGCCCTAATTTCTTGATTTTAGCCATAAATTCATGAATTCCATGGATGATTCTTGAATAAAACATGTATTTAACTCATAAAACTTACCTCCAGTCCAATTCCCAGTCGAAACTCCTTACTTCCCGTCAACAATGCTCCCAAGATGCTCAAAAATAGAGGAAGAAATGAGTTGGGGTGCTGGGGAAATGTCCTTAAAACATTCTGTCCCGTTCTGACTTTCCTTCATCGCGTTCGCGACCCCTCTCCCGCGAACGCGAAGACAAAATTCCGGAAATTCCCAAATTGTTCTACGCGAACGTGACACCTCCTGCGCGAACGCGATGCTCTGCGACCCTCTTCTTACGCGAACGCGATACATGCATCGCGAACGCGATGCCCAAATGAACTGGCTTCCCAGGCCCTTCTACGCGAACGCGACGCTTCCGCCCGCGAACGCAATGACCAGACTGCCAATGCTTCGCGAACGCGAAGGCAAATTTCCAGGGCTCCAATTTCCTCTACGCGTTCACGATGCTCCCCACGCGAACGCGATGACCAACGCACCTGCAACATTCCAGCAGCAAATCTGCTGTGTTCTAAGGCAAAAAATGGTCCGTTTAGCCACTCGGATTCACCCCGAGGCCCCCGGAACCTCAACCAAAACCACCAACCTACTCCAAAACATCATACGAACTTGTTCCAATCGTAAAAAAACGTCCTTAAACACAAAAATCGTCAAATCATGACGGATTCAAGCCTAAATTTCAACTATAACTTCCGAAACCAACATTCAATCAAAAACCCGACCAAACGATGTCCGAATGACCTAAAAATTTGCGAACATATCCAAAATCACCTAATTCCATTCCGACTCCCGGATCAAAATCTCGCCTATTAACCGAAATTCGCCAAAATTCAACCTTCGCCAATTCAAGCCTATTTCTACACTGGACCTCCAAATTCAATTCCGATTGCTCCCGTAAGTCATAAATCACCTCCCGAAGCTAACCGAACTACCGAAATTCACATCCGAGCCCTCTAACCACATAGTGAACTTCCGGTTGACTTTTCTGAAACAAACTCCCTTCTAAGAGGCTATATGCCTTATTTTCAACCAGAATCAATCCAAATTCACCCGATAGACTCTAATACTGATATAGAACATGAAACATCATAATAAGGGAAAAATGGGGCGGTAACTCACGTGACGACGGGTCGATTATCACACAACTCTAAGTGCCTAAACACTTACACATCCGAACTATCCATGCACATATATATACATGATTGTCGCTAAATGGAACTATCGTGGACTTGCGGGATGATCATGGTACATAAACAGACCTTTTCAAACCTCAAAATCACTCTTGACCAGAGAAAATTGTAGACCTCAAAGGCTCCATTACACTCCTAAATGGGTTGCATACCTCAAGCAATGGTTAGCACCCACTCAATTGCGAACCTCAGAGCTCAAGTACGTGAAATTTCCAGTGAACTAGGTATTGAACTTACAACAAAGTACAGACCATTCAAACACAACCAAGACACGAACTTGAGCTTCTAAAATAGATCATAAATGAGTTTAAAAGCTCACAACTCAGCTAGAAACAAGGAAAAACTCACAATCAGATTCATATGGATCAACTTTACCAAAATTTTCAAGAACATGTCTCCAAAGAAGAAAGGTGAACCTTACATACAACAAAGTCTTGAAATTGAGATTTATAATGGATTATGGCTGAATTTCAAGGCTCATATCTTAAGAGAGACAAGGAAAGATTCATACTTGAATAATATTTTCTCAAGAACCATATGAAGCAAATGAATTGTAACTTAACAAAACTCATGCCTATAAAGAAAGAAGTTAAACCTCACATACCTTAGACTTTCTTTGCTTCGAATCCTTATCAAAAGTAATTCTTGAAATCTTACAGCAATATTTCCTTCAAATTAAGGTTGGCTTCAATAAGAAAAGCTCCTTAAAACTCTACTTGGAGATACAACATGAACACCCCCATACCTCTCAAGTCTTGCGTAAATTATTCTGCCCAAAGTTATTGAATTATTTGGATAATTTCTAAGGAGAACATGAGAGAATGTTTGGGGACTTATTTTATCTCAAGAAAGGCTGGCTATATTCTGAAAATTTTGAGAACAAACTGATATAAAAAGCCACCGCCTCACTAAGGTAGTAAGTGACTAAGCTGCTTTTTGGCAGCTTGAGTGACCTTGCTTTGAACTCTCGTTTCTCTCTACTCCAACATCGTATCAACAAACGACTTAATGTTATAGAAATTAGATTCAACAACATCCAACTTTCATGTTTGATCTTCTTCAAATTCCTTATGGATTGGGAGAAAACTGGCCCGCAAGTTGGCCTAGTAACCTGCCTGCTTTTGCCGTAATACTCTAGTGACGTTGTGGCAGCCCTACTTTGGACGCTCTTAAATTTTCACTCCGATGTCTTATTGATGTACTGTATGAAGCAATGGAAACTACATAGGACTTCCATTTCATATATAATTTATCACCAAAAGGCTTTATATGCTAGTAGAAAGTTTGGTCGTAAAGTGATCTAGTAACGTGCCATATCTTGACTGAAATTGCAGCAACGTTTCTAATACAACATGTTTGGCTTATATACTTAATGTATAATTAAATTACAATATATTTGGTATGTAAAATAAATTTCTAAACATATCAAATCCTTTTGAATCATACTTTCCACGTCTTGCGTAGAATAAATAAAGTCCAAAAAAAAAAATCGAGGTATAATATTCTTCACCCCTTAGGAACATTCATACTCGAATTCTCAACAACTAAAATAATGTTAAGACTGGTAGTAAGATTATGTACCTGGTCTGGATATTGCTGGTCTATGTTTACCTCATCTGGCTGAATCTTTAAAACCTTGTCGAGAAGGGCGTGTTGCCACTGGGTATATGGCTAGAAACTTCATTAGCTGCACCACATTCTCACTAGCATTATGCGTATATTCTCGCATTTTATTGTCTGGATCTACGCAGATATAATATCCGTCAGTTCCCAAATGCCACTAGCCTTCATGAAATATACTACAATTCCTACATCGTGGGAAGGTTTGTTCTGACTGACGAAAGACACTTCTCTGTTGTGATGCAAAAGCTGCAAAACTCAGACTAGCCTTAGAACATTTAGATCTAGGCCCTATAAATTGAGGTGACATGTTGGTCACTGGCTATTTCAACTCAGGTTGTCTATTACTACTTGAAGGCTCGCCAAAGGACCTTGAGAACCTAGTCCTTTTATAGTGATTCCTATTTGATTTTCACTCACTCTGTTGTTGCTCCTTTTGTACTTCTAGGTTTTCAGCATAGGCCTGTATACGGGCTATGTCCATGCCTGGTTGTAACTCGGCATTTATGCATTCGTTTATCAAGTGTGGTCCTAGACGTACTACGTATCTGTGTACCATATCTTCCATATTTGCTACGATAGCAGGGGCGTATCTTGCTAAGGAATTAAACTGAAGAACGTACCCTTTGGCACTCATACTGCCCTGACGTAAATTCAAGAAACTATCAACTTTGGCTCGTTTAGTCTCTACTGGCATGTAATATTTAATAAAAGCCTAGCATTCCTGCCAAGTTGCAGGCGGTGCATGTGTTCCTCTAGATAATTCCCAAGTAATATACCAACTTGCTGCAAGGTCTTGCAGGCGATATGAGGCTAACTCTATCGACTCAGCTTTTGTAGCATGCAGAACTCGTAAGGTTCTACTTACCCTGTCTCTGAAGTCTTGAGATTATTCATCTATTCTGGATCCTGTATAAGCCGGAGGGTCCAATTCTATGAAATCCCAAGCTGTCGTACTCGCAACTCCCCTAACATAAACATCGGTATTCTGCCGCTCAGCATGAGCTGCTACTAGTTCAGTCAAGAGTCTGATGGCGTCTCGTACATCCTACCACTGAGTATCTGATGGAGGAACAGAAGGTGCAGTAGTTCCAGCCCGTCTTTGTTCCTCTAGAGGGGGAGGGGTTTGTAAAGTCTCAACTCAAACCTCGCCATGTGCTTTGCTCTACTCTATACCTACTACTGGCACTTAACTGGTGCCCTCGTCTGCTACCATTTTGTCCCTCTGGGAAACTGAAGCTCTTTTACTCATAGCACGCACATAAACATACACACTGTAATCAAAATATTTTATTAGCTGAATGACTTTGATAATATGGCTCTATCGTACGATCTGAATGAGAAGCAATGATGACTCTCCTAATTTGTCTTATAGACACCCTTAGGACTAAACTACTCTAATAGCACTTTTGTCACGATCCCATCCTAGGGCCACGACATGCAACTGGCTCTATCCGCCGGTTACTGCTAACCTGCTATCTCATACTCATACATAAACTACTAAAATCATAAATAAAGCTTTAAAGGGTAAACATACTATACACAGTGATTTCATACAACTAGATGGCAGAGAAGACCTAACATGACTGTTATAAAAACTATACCTAAGCCACAGGAATCATGTCTACAAGCCTTCTAAGAATAGCTGCTTAACTAAACATAAGAATGGGACAAGGCCCCACCATACTCATATATAAAACTAAACATGACCATGTACTCACTATGTGTCTGAACGCTATGTGTCTGAACACTCATGCGTCTCAACTCTATATATCTGAATGCTATGCATCTGAACACTACCATCTGAACTGTTACCATCTATATTTATATGCATCTAAAAGTTTAAATATCTATCTCATATATAACCATAGAGTGCTAAACCAATATATGGAACATGCTACATTCACCATCTACAAGTGTCTAAACACTTACACATCCGTACTATCCATGCACACATATATACATGATTGTCGGTTAACGGAACTATCGTGGACTTGCGGGCTGATCATAGTACATAAAAAGACCTTTCAAACCTAAAACTCATTCCTCTCTAGAGAAAATTACATACCTCAAAGGCTCCATTACACTCCACAATGGGTTGCACACCTCAAGCAATGGCCAACACCCACTCAATTGCGAACCTCAGAGCTCAAGTACGTGGAATTTCCAGTGAACTGGGTATTGAACTTAAAACAAAGCATAGGTCATTCAAAAACAACCAAGACATGAAATTGAGCTTCTAAAATTGAATATAAATGAGTTTGTAATCTCACAACTCAGCTAAAAACAAGGAAAAACTCACAATTGGATTCATATGGATCAACTTTACAGTATTTGTCAAGTACATGTCTCCAAAGAAGAAAGGTGAACCTTACATACAACAGTCTTGAAATTGAGATTTATAAATGCATTATGGCTGAATTTCAAGGCTCATATCATAATAAAGACAAGGAAAGATTCATATTTGAATAATATTTTCTCAGGAATCTTATGAAGCAAATGATTTGTAACTTGACAAAACTTATGCCTATGAAGAAAGAAGTTAAACCTCACATACCTTGGATTTTGTTTGCTTCATATCCTCATCAAAAGTAATTCTTGAAATCTTACAGCAAGATTTCCTTCAACAAGAAAATCTCCTTAAAACTCAAGTAGGAGATACAACATGAACTCCCCCACACCTCTCAAGTCTTGCATGAATTATTCTACCCAAAATTGTTGAATTGTTTGGATAATGTACAAGGAGAACATGAGAGAATATTTGGGGACTTATTGTTTCCCAAGAGGTGCTGTATATGTTTTGAAAAATTGGAGTACAAACTGAATATAAAAAGCTACCGCCTCACTAAGCTCGTAGGTGACTAAGCTGCATTTTGGCAGCTTGAGTGACCTTGATTTGAACTCTCATTTATCTCTACTCCGATGTCGTATCCAAAAACTGCTTAAAGTTTTGGAAACCAGATTCAACAACCTCCAAATTTTATTTTGAATCTTTTTCAAATTCCTTATGGATTGGGAGAAAACTGGCCCGCAAGTTGGCCTAGTAACCAGCTTGCTTTTGTCGTAATACTCTAGTGACGTGGTAGCCCTACTTTTGACGCTCATAAATTTTCACTCAGATGTTGTATTGTTGTAGGCCTTCAATTTCAAATATAATTTATGCCCAAAAGGCTCCTTCTGCTAGGAGAAAATCTTGTCGCAAAGTGATCTAGTTACATGTCGTATCTTAACCAAAATTGCAGCAACTTTTCTAATACGACATGTTTGGCTTATATACATAACGTATAATTAAAGTACAATATATATGGCATGTAAAATAAATTTCTAAATACGTCAAATCCTTTTAAATCATACTTTCTGCATCTTGCGTAGAATAAATAAAGTCGGAAAGAAAAAAATCGGAATGTAATAGCCTCTGCAAGAAATGCTCTGCAAAGTGTGGACCCCATAATTCTGGTGCGGCCGCAAAAGACGAATTCAGAGAGATGGGATTTTAAATTCAAAAAGAAATACGAAACACACCATTTTGTGTGTGGCCGTATAATCAAGAGCGCGGTCGCACTAAGAATTGTGAATTCCATAGAAGTCCTACAATGCAAAAGCCCAAGTTCAAGAAGTGCAGATCGCACTATAGTTGTGCAGCCGCATAAGCAAGAGTGCGGCCACACTCATAAATGTGTGGTCTGCAGAAGTTGAAGGAGTGCGGCCGCAACCTAAAATTGTGTAGCCGTAGAACTGGAACCTATCAAGCCAAGTCTCAATGTGGGGATTGCACACATAATTGTGTGACCGCACAACCTCTGCAGGGGAAATTTCGTATGATATTTTCAGCTTAGTATAAATAGAACTTTTTGTCAATTTTAGGTCAAGTTTTGTAAGTTGGGAGCACCTGAGCCGTGTTCTTTCCGGACTGTATTGAGTAACATTGTATCACTTTAACATTTTAACATTAGATTTTCTTCTCTTAGTCATATATTATAGATTTTATCTTAGTTTCTTCTTTAATTTCTTCATTTTTCATGAGTAGCTAAATTTCTAGCTAGGATTTTGACCCAAATCTAGTGATGGTACTTAATGGGTGTTTGACTTAGGGCGTATTTGTGATTGGGCTAGTGATATTTAGTCAAGTTGTTTCTTTAATTCAAGAATTATGGTCGCAAATATTGATTAATGCCTATTTGACTTAGTCTCTACATGAGAAAGAGGGTCTAAGTCTAGGAAAACTTGGCCAAAAAGGAATTGAGGTGAACTCTAGAAATTGATAGCCCCAATTAAAGGATTGAATTTGGAGATAGTAAGACCCGATTTGAGCATTTATCACTTGTTTTTTTCAATACCCATTTGGACTTGAGAAAGCCAAATTGGGCAAAATCACTCTAACTACTGAGAGGTATTGAGTGGGTAAGCGTGTCATTGCAGTAATACAACCAGATTAATCAAATTTTCCCTAAAGTTTATAACCCGTTAGGTAACCCCCTAAGTGGAAGTCACGACCCAAGATCTTTTATCAACTTGAAAAACAACAATACCAAATATATCATTCTCTTATATTTTCAATTGCAAACATTAGCATAGTCATTAGAAGTAGAAAGAAACAACCAAATATGTGGAAGTGCAATCTTGGGCACATCATGCATCTTTCATTTTTATTATTGCTTTGACCTCCTCACAGCCTATATTTGTGGTGTGAGTTTGGGTTACATCAACTCCCACAGACATCGAGGAAGTTTGATGCTACTGGGTGATTTTTGATTGGTTGACAAAGTCCACACATTTTTGTCGCGCCCCAACCTGGGGACGCATGGCTAGCACCCGGTGCCATACTTTTCCGAGCGAACCATTCTGTAACACATTTATTTTTCTTCTATAACTATCATGGGCTAACATGGCTATAACTCATAATTTATAACTATAAAGGGGTAACACTGTATCAATGAAACATCGTTCTTAAAATATGAATACATATGGGCCGTCAAGGCCTCTGACATACTCTAAAAAATTGACCTTTGTCTAAAAAGTGTCTAATATTATTTGACATCAAATGTGACAGGGTACCGGCCTACCCATAAATGTATAGCAAAACTTTGACATGATGATTCATACACTCGACTGTACTCCAAATGAGATGGAGTCTTACCGATCGTACATATGGGCCGTTAAGGCTTCTGACATACTATACAAAATGAACCTTTATCTATAAAGCCTTTAAGATTATTTGACATCAAATGGGACAGGGTACCGGCCTACCCATAAGTCTATAGAAAAACTCTGACATGATAACTCAAACACTCGACTGCACTACGAACGAGATGGATTCTTACCGATCGTTTGACTTAGGGCTTGTTTGTGATTGGCTTAGTGATATTTAGCCTAGTTCTTTCTTGAATTCAAGAATTAATAGTCGCAAACATTGATTCATGCCTATTTGACTTAGCCTCTACTTGAGAAAGAGAGATTAAGTCTAGGAAAACTTGGCCAACAAGGAATTGAGGTGAACTCCAGAAATTGATAGCCCCAATTAAAGGGTTGAATCTGGAGATAGTAAGACCCGATTTGAGCATTTATCACTTGTTTTTTGCAATACCCATTTGGACTTGAGAAAGCCAAATAGGGCAAAATCACTCTAACTACCAAGAGATATTGAGTGGGTAAGCGTGTGATTGCAATAATACAACCCGATTAATCAAATTTTCCCTAAAGTTTATAACCCGTTAGGTAACTCCCTAAGTGGAAGTCATGAACCTAGATCTTTAATCAACTTGAAAAACAACAATACCAAAAATATCGTTCTCTTAGATTTTCAGTTGCAAACATTAGCATAGTCATTAGAAGTAGAAAGAAACAACCAAATATGTGGAAGTGCAATCTTGGGCACCTCATGCATCTTTCATTTTTATTATTGCTTCGACCAACTCACAGCCTATATTTGTTGTGTGAGTTTGGGTGACATCAACTCCCATAGACTTCGAGGAAGTTTGATGCTATTGGGTGATTTGTGGATTGGTTGACAAAGTCCACACATTTTTGTCGCGCCCCAACCTGGGGACGCATGGCTAGCACCCGGTGCCATACATTTCCGAGCGAACCATTCTGTAACTTATTTATTTTTCTTCTATAACTATCATGGGCTAACATGGCCACAACTCATAATTTATAACTATAAAGGGGAAACGCTATATCAATGAAACATCGTTCTTAAAACATGAATACATATGGGCCATCAAGGCCTCTGACATACTCTACAAAATGAACCTTTGTCTAAAAAGCCTCTAAGATTATTTGACATCAAATGAGATAGGGTACCGGCCTACCCATAAGTCTATAGCAAAACTCTGACAATATGACTCATACACTCGGCTGCACTCCGAATGAGATAGAGTCTTACCGATCACACATATGGGCCGTCAAGGCTTCTGACATACTATATAAAATGAAACTTTATCTATAAAGCCTCTAAGATTATTTGACATCAAATGGGACGGGGTACCGGCCTGCACATAAGTCTATAGCAAAACTCTGACGTGATGACTCATACACTCGACTGCACTCCGGACGAGATGGATTCTTACCGATCATTTGACTTAGGGCTTGTTTGTGATTGGGTTAGTGATATTTAGCCTATTTCTTTCTTGAATTCAAGAATTAATGGTCGCAAATATTGATTCATGCCTATTTGACTTAGTCTCTACTTGAGAAAGAGAGACTAAGTCTAGGAAAACTTAGCAAACAAGGAATTGAGGTGAACTCCAAAAATTGATAGCCCCAATTAAAGGGTTGAATCTGGAGATGGTAAGACCCAATTTGAGTATTTATCACTTATTTTTTGCAACACCCATTTGGACTTGAGAAAGCCAAATTGGAAAAAATCACTCTAACTACCGAGAGGTATTGAGTGGATAAGCGTGTGATTGCAATAATACAACCCGATTAATCAAATTTTCCCTAAAGTTTATAACCCGTTAGGTAACCCCCTAAGTGGAAGTCATGACCCTATCTTTAATCAACTTGAAAAACAACAATACCAAAAATATTGTTCTCTTAAATTTTCAGTTGCAAACATTAACATAGTCATTAGAAGTAGAAAGAAACAACCAAATATGTGGAAGTGCAATCTTGGGCACCTCATGCATCTTTCGTTTTTATTATTGCTTCGACCTCCTCACAGCCAATATTTTTTCTATGAGTTTGGGTGACATTAACTCCAACAGACTTCGAGGAAGTTTGATGCTATTGGGTGATTGTGGATTGGTTGACAAAGTCCATACATTTTTGTCACGCCCCAACCTGGGGAGGCATGGCTGGCACCTGGTGTCGTACTTTTCTGAGCGAACCACTCTGTAACTCATTTATTTTAATTCTATAACTATCATGGGCTAACATGGCCACACCTTATAATTTATAACTATAAAGTGGCAACACTGTATCAATGAAACATCGTTCTTAAAACATGAATACATATGGGCCGTCAAGGCCTCTGACATACTGTACAAAATGAACTTTTGTTTATAAAGCCTCTAAGATTATTTAACATCAAATAGGATAGGTACCGGCTAACCCATAAGTCTATATCAAAACTTTGACATGATGACTCATACACTCGACTGCACTCCGATTGAGATGGAGTCTTACCGATCGTTGGCTGAATGCTAACCTCGTCTACTATGAGGGCTCGTCAAACTGATTTTCTATACCTGCAGGCATGAATTCAGCGTCCACAACAAAAGGATGTAGTACGAATAATCTACTGAGTAAGTAAGGCAGAACTAAAACATAACAATAAGTAAAAATTGATTAAAGACATATAAGAATCAACTTGAATCTCTGAACTGCCACCATATATGAATACTTATTATACTTATATATATATATATATATATATACTCTTTGAGACTATTATCTGTATCGTATGATGCATGATTGCCCAATTGATCAGTGGTAACTGCTCGACCGGCCATCGCACGGTGGTAAATGTATGGCTTGCCCAACCAGTGGTAAATAATGATACATAACTGCCCAAACGGTGGTAACTGCCCGACCAGTCGTTGCCCGGTGGTAAATTCATGTCTGCCCAACCGTCCGTAACATAGTGGTAAATGAAGATGCATGAATGCCTAACCGGTCGTAGCACAATGGTTAATATGTAATTGCCTGACCGACCGTAGCTTGGTTGTAAATGCATGACTACCCGACCAATCGTAGCATGTTGGTAAATGAATCTGCATGTATTACTATATTATGAACATTACCATCTTTATCAGATACCTCAATAGAGACTTAGGAACAAACTTAGACATGCTTGAATAACACTTTGTTGGAATGAATAACATAGATATCCTTAACTTCTAAGAGTGGAGCAACTTAAGGAATGCCATTACGCTTACATATCGCTACTTGGATCATGCCAAAAGAAGGAAGGATTAACCTTAATATACCTGAGCCGATTCTCTTGACAGTCCCTCTAACAAATGTTAATTGCGACAAATCACGTAATGGTGGATCGAAGTAGGGAAACAATTGTATAATATTCTTGAGAAAGATTATACCGTATTCCCTTAGAATCGCAATTCTCACGTTGCTAGGTAGTCTTGTACGAACTTTGTAGCAAACTACATTGCTAAGACTTTGAATAAATTTGCTGAAGCATTCTTTGATATGCAAAGATTCAAAAATGAGTTAAAGAGGTTCTCTTAATGGGAGTGGGCCCCACTTTTGTGATGACTTAGCCAAACATTTCTCTACATTTTCCACCTTTGTTATATAAGTAAAGAGTGACTAATTGACTAAAGACTTTTCTTCCACGTCAAAGTCCCATAAGCTTATCTAAAGATTTTAACTAATTATCCACCAATTTCTCAATCAACTTGTTAATCGTTCATTAACCAATAATTAACTAATTACTCACATAATTAAGAATTATCTCAAATTACTTAAAACACTACTTACTTTTAACACACTTTACTATCATATTCATGTGGTAATTTGTACAATACTAATCCATAAATACAGGGTATTTATAGCTTGAATCGTATTTTATCTCCAAATATCAAACTTTGACCAACCTCATATCGCACCCTATTTTTCCTCGCTGAGTCCGGGTTTCGACATTTTGGGACAACTCCTTTCCTTTTGCAATCATGTAAGAGATTTGAAGAGTCGCCACCTAATGTATTAAGGTATGTTAGGGCACCTAGAATAATTAACTCATGAAACCAGTTTACGTCACCAGAGATTGTGTAAGGGCTTGAAATTACATTGAGGGGAAGGTGCTAGGAACCCCTCAAGGTCCGCAACGATGGTTCCCAACCAAACTCAATTAAGCAAATTAGTCTTAAAGCGGCATAAAACAGTTTAGACAGACATCATTTCAAAATAGAAATAAAAGGGTCCTAGGTTTTTTAGCCTATAGGATCATTTCCAGAAAATACTTGGTAACTTTCCCCAAATTGGGGTGTTACAAATAGCATTAGCGCACAGGTCATCATCTCCTTTACTACCCCATTACTATCTTTCAGTTGTTACCTAAGCATTCTAGCAGCTTCTAACGCGTACTTATTTGTACACTACCCATCCCTTAAGTATAGTCCTGGAGGTTTTTAGGACTTCTATTTTGGATGGATCTAGACTCACCTACATTGCTTAATGAGAAAACTAAGCGACAAACAAAATTCATATAGGATGGTCACATAAGAAGCAAATAAAGGATCATGTTGACCTCCACAAGTAGCCAACCAATGCACGCAATTCAAACAAACAAAGTTTTTACAGTTTAGGATCCTATAGACAAGATATCTAGATGAGCATGAACAAAATATACAACAACTTTATTAAACGAGAATTGGTACCTACAGGCTTTCCTACTGATTTGATTAAGCTTTGAATCTGGGCATGTTTCATGCAGCATGAGATCACAGTTTTTGGCCCAGAATTCTTAATAAACATACAGGTTTGCCTAGTGATAACCAGAACAGAACGATATCTAAAAGTTGATTAAAGCCCCTATAACATTATTATTAAGCGAATTACTGATTTTTAACTCATGAAAATAGATTCTTATCTCCTTACATCCTATAGGCATGCTTTCTAATTTGCGAAATTAATTAGATCCTGTAAACCTGATTTCTAGTTGTCGAAACTGATTGCATATGTTCCTATAGGCATGGTATCTAAATTGAAACTGATTTTACCTTTTATAGGCATGATATTTAACTGATTGCGTTAAAAACCCTATAGGCAGGATATCTAACTGATTGAGTTAAAACCCTATAGGCATGATATCTAATTGATTGAGTTAAAAGCCTAGGTGTGAAATCTATGAACCAGATATGGGTAGAAATCATACAAATTACCAAAAAAATCAAACATAGAAATCCTATAGGAATAGTCACTAATGCACATTTAATTGAAACATGCATAAATCCCATATGCATGATTGCTAGTGACAGAATTAATGGAAGACCTAGAGGCAGTATTTCTAGTAGGCTAGGAATGTGAAAATATAGAGTCGCAAATAGAATAATCCTATAGGCATGATCTCTAACCAATTAATAATATTCATGTTTATGTTGAAATTGGAGGGTCCAATTTCTCGTCATTAAAGCACTCGGAACAACACCTCAAAGGCTCGAGGCCGCGGCCGAGTATCTTTACTCGAGGGTCGACAACACTCGACTCCAGGGTAGTAATGATTGTGATAGTGGTGGAAATGGGGAGTTCCCAAGGTATACGACTAGGACTGACATAGCTTAGTGGGCTACCCTAACCCTGAATCAGGGTGTTAGATCTAGCTATCCCATCTCCACTTCTTTGTCATTAATGTATTTTGTACTTTGTTGAGATTTTCCTCCTATATAAAGGGAGTCCTTGTCATTTTGTAGGGATCTGTTGCTTCAGCTGCTCAACGAGAAATATAAGACAACATTGTCTCTGCTTTCTTACGTATTCTCTTGATATATGTTATTCCATTTATTATCTTCATTAGTGTTCATCATTTATTGCTTATCATTGGTCATAAAGAGCCTTCTTTGATTTTATTATAACTGTTAGTCATACTTCGATTACCTTCGATAGCTCACCGTCTAGCCCTGGAATCGACCTCGAGGCCCCCAAAGTGACAAGATCGAGGCCCGATTGTTAACATATCGGTTTTCCCATCACCTTATCTTTAACTCTTATTTCGTTTCTAAGTATCACACACAAAGCATCAACTGCTTAACAATCGACATAAAAATAAATCACATATTTTTAGAGTCCCATAATCAAGATTAAATGTTGTTACCATTTTCACGGTAAACAATTCACACAATTAAACCAAGGAACCTATAGGAAGGATTTCTACCCGAGTTTAAAGATATAAGAAACACCCCCCCCCCCCTTGATTTTACTAGTACGCCCCAAATCTATTTATTACAAAGATTATTACAGCCTAGAATGAATAAATTATAACAGTATCCATTACACTATAGGGAGCCTTAGCAGGCCCAATATAAACCTAGGAGCCAGGCCTTCAAACACAACAACTCTGAAATAATAGCAGGGATCTACAACACCTTAAACCAGGCTTCCAGTGTGTCAAAGTTCCCAAAGAGCCTCAAGGACGCCGAGCAATGCTCATACTAGAACCACACTTTCAACAGATTCAGAAGAGATTGGAAAACCAGCTCCAATGTGTCAGAACCTAGGTAACTAAGAGTAGACGTTTGAAATCCAATATGGAGAGGGTAGGGGAGCAAGTTTATAAGACAGCTAATTTTCAAAAGGTTAAGGGTAAGGGGACATATTTAGAAACTAGAGCATACATGATAGTAACAGATTTGCACAAACAAACTCATATTCAGCATATAATTCAACTAAGTTGACATTGGATCAGACTAGATATATATATATATATATATATATATATAAAGTGATGTTTTAATACAAAAATAGAATTTGAGCCAAAACTACTAGAACTAGCAGTTAATGTGATCACAAAATCTAACATATAGGATTAGCCACGCCTTGCTTGCGGTATCTGACAAATGATCAAAACATGAATCATACAGCTGAATTGGGTAGTGTTTCACATTATAGCCTAGTTTAGTATTGTCACTAAGTGGAATCACATAGTCAAATAACAAACAGAATCATGCTGAAATTTTAAACTTATAAGCACATATGGTTGAATAGATATGCTAGTTGAGAAATTAGTAATAGAAAATATGTCGAGGTTGAAATAAACTATAAGACAGATAACATGAACTGAAATATGCCAATTGAGAAAAAAGTAAACATGAATCATAGATCACACAGAAACATGTTGAAGCTTGAAATAAACTAACCAAATAAGCACATAAAATTGAATAGAATAACCGGGGTTAACACATACCGGTTAGGAAGAAAGTAAACAGGAATATAATGGCAGTTTGGATCCCAAGAGTTCAGCCTTGGCTTCCACACGTCTAAACAATGTAGAAATCAAAATAGTTGTACACAGAGAGAACTCAAATCCTTTGAGGAAAAGCAGAGAGCTATTTAGTTGTAAAGTGAGGAAATTATAAGAGTGCGTAAGGTGAGTGTAAGTCTATAAGCATGTGTGAGCTTTTGCATCTCAGCGTGTATGTGTCTGAGTCTGAATGTGTGTCAAAAATTAGAACAATGAAGGGTTTTATAGCGTATAGTAGAATAAAACCAAATAAGGTAGGAGAATGAATGGTACCCAAATAAGGCATTGAGATAAGTTAATCAGGCAATTAGGGCTAACATGAATCAATTAATTGGCAAAGTCATGGAAGTGTAACTTAAATTAATACGGAATAAATCAGCAGTCAAGATTGAGGTCTAAATAAGGTAAGTAGTATGTCCAAAGATCAATTAAAAGTCAGAACACAAAATTAGTCTAGTATCACGGATAATTAATCAAATAAATAAGGTAAAAATATGGCAAAATCTTAATAAGGAATTGCGGGAACTAAATTCAAACCCTAATTTGGGTAATAAAAATCAATAACATTTAATTGACATTATCAAAGTTAAACAGGAAAAAGATAGTAGGATAGACATTCAAATAATTAAAACCCTAAGAAATACAAAGACATGTACATGGAGCTTGATTAAATCAAGTAAAAATTAGTCTATCACGACCCAATACCCGAACCCGGTCGTGATGGCACTTCTCGTGAAGACAAGGCCAGCCAAACCATCTCAGAACACCACTTAAAGCAGTTAATCTTTTATATAGCAGTTCGAATATGAATTTATGATACTAATCAAAATGAATATAGCCCAATACAGCCCGATCGGGGTGTCACAAGTCACGAGTATCTAGGAAGATCCATATTACAATTTAAAATATATAATACATAGAGTAAAATCTGGAAACAAGAAGGAGAATACTCTCAGTGCCGCGAACGCCGGCGGTCACCTTGCTTAGCTACGATAGCAATACCTTCAATCCGCTACTAACCCGCTACCGGGTGAAACAATACCTGCAACTGCACGCGAGGTACAGGGAGTAAAGTGAGTACTTCCAATTCAATGGTAATAAGAGAGAATAATAACTGAGCGATAAGAAAACACGTATGGGCACACCAAAATGCTATACAAGACATGTACAACCCTCTGAGAAAGATAGTAAAGCCGTAACATCGAGAAAATACTTTAGAAAACCTCAAGCTCA
>MU751673.1:7319-27192 GCA_026770625.1 Nicotiana glauca
ATTTTGCATGGCTTGGGGGCGATTTTTAGAGAGCTTCAAGGAGAGATTTCATCACCAATGTTGAGGTAAGTTACCCCTATTTATTTTCAAGTTAAATACAAGACTATACCATGGATTTAAGCATGAAAATTAGTATATAAATTGGGGTTTTGGTGAAAAACCTAGAAAATCATATTCTTGGGATTTAGCCACGATTTTGAGCATGGAATTAGGAGAAAATTATATATTTGAGTTCCTAAGGTTATGGGTAATTTTTACCTTCTAGAAATTTCGGATTCCGGGCACGTGGGCCCGAGGGCATTTTGGTCAACTTTTCGTTCGGGGTTGGGAATTGTTATAAATTGAGTTGTAAAGTATAGTTAAGCATATATTAATAGATTTGTGTGATCATTGGCTAGTTTTGGTGCGTTGTGCATTGGTTCAAGCTTTCGGAAAGATGTAGAATGCCGGTTGCGAGTCTTCGGAGCGAGGTGAGTCTCCTTTGTAATCTTGTGAGGGGGAATTTACCCCATAGGTGAGTTAAATTGGTTATGTGCTTCTATTTATGGGGGCTACGTACGCACGAGGTGACGAGAGTCCGTGCGTAACTACTATTATGCTATTTTTCGGGTAGTTAGGACCCATCAGCATGTTATACTTGAATTAATTATGAACCCATCGATGACTTGGATTGTTAAATCACCTTTGATTAGTAAACGAATTTAAAAAGAGATTAAACATCATTCTTTTTCTGAACTTGTTAAACAGAGAATTGGCTTATTTGGATAATTTTTCCTCGATAAAATACTAATTGGCTATCTGAGCATGTATCTTATGTGTACCGCGCCGCATGGATGATTCGCGAGCGGGGTAATAGATTACATTATATTAATAATTGGATTTTCTAAAAAGACTTAAGCTTTGTTTTTCTCAAAATTAATAAAGAGAATTGACCTTTCCTGGATATTTGCTCCACGTTGACTTCCTGACTGTTTATCTGTCTCTATGTGTTTATTTTGGAACGGGCCGAACGCCTCGGCAGATTTAATAGATTCATCTATAGGTGCGTCGTCGACCCTCGGCAAGTGCACATTTATTTCTATTGGATCGGGCCGTCGCCTCGGTATGATTTGCGCATGCTTATATTGCTGCCTGGATTTATTTAAGCCGTTACATGCCTCACTATGGCTCGAGATCATATTGTTAATAATGAAAAGAAACCTTGGAAATTTACTATGAAGGAATTACGTGTTTACTTGTTTCCTCTATTTGGATAAAAATCATGTTAGATAATAAATCCACTGTTGATATGTATACCGAGAATAAATAACCATTGGACCATTAGATTGTGTCAAAGTTGACCATCTCGTCTCTACCCCTTCGGGATTAGGCGGGACACTCACTTAGTACACGTTGATTACGTACTCATACTACACTTTTGTACATTTTATTGCACAGGTACATGATACTTTAGCGGCCTACTGGGCGCAATAGCACGGACAAATTCGGGAACATGGTGAGTTGCAGTATGTGAGGCGGCCCGCACCTCTTTAAAGTCCCTTCTAGTAACTGTATTTCTTTCCTGTCCATTATATTCCGGATGGATGTTGTGTTGTATTTTATGTCTTTATCAGTAGTTGCTCATGCACTTGTGACACCGGGTTTCTGGGATAGTTTCAGTAAATCTTTGTACTAATTGGTATTATTTAAGTTTGAATTCAAGAAATGATCTTATTTTTATGTGAAACAGAAGGAAAACCCTTAGATTTTCAAAAACATTAAAAGAGGAAATTAGTTGGTAATCTAATTGGCTGGTGTGACAGTGGTGTCCGGTGCCACCACGACCCTTAATGGATTTTGGGTCGTGATAAAACACCAAAGTGATAATTTTAATAACATAAAATTTGGTAATTACAATTGTCAGGAATTCGAGTTCAAACTAGATAATTATATAGCACATTTAATAGTCACGATCATTGAATCTGCAGGTAGAGGAAAACATGCAAGCTTCATAGCTAAATCACAAAATCATTTTTATAATGACTTTATCAATTCAAATAAAACCGACTACAAGACAGAGATCCCATAAATATCTTGAATCAGAATAGAGAAAATCGATAATGGAGAAAAACAGAAAGTTCAGCCATAGTCGCAGCAGGTCACCAGCAACAAACAACCATTTAAAACTTGATTCGGCTTCAAAGGAACGGATTAAAAAATTAGTAGACAGCAAACGCAAACCCTACCAAACCATTCGAACTTTTACTTCTTCAATCAGATCTTGCAAGGTCTCCATGGCCTTCATTGTGCCTCAAACCCACATCAAAATTGATTGACTTAATAAAGACACAGGAATCTGATCTTAATCAATTTTCACAGTCTAGGTAGTGGAGTGGCGGTTTGTGCTCCGTCAGATGAGGAGAAATTCTAGTATGAGCATCGGGAATAAGAGGTCTGATCTCTCTTTGTGTATTCTCTAAGGGTGTGTGTGTTGTAGAAAACTGAAGAACGGGAAAATGGGGAAGTCCGAAAATTCATTGAGCTCTGCGGCACTGTTCTTCAAGATGGGGAAGGGTTCCTCTTTTTAGATTAGGAAATATGGGTTTTAAAAGGAAGGAAAAAAATGGGTCGGGTCATGGGTTTGACCCGTTTTCTTGGGCTGGGGTGGTGAGCACTTGGGCTGGTCCAAATTGGGCACTATTTGGGTATAGGATTTGGCCCAAATTCAAATTAAACTCTTTTTTCCAAATTCCTTTCTTTTATTTTTCTAATTTTCCTTTTTCTTTTAATTAAAATCCTACAAATTAAAAATTCTAGACTATCTAAAAATGAGAAATTAAATTGATTAGATAATTATAAAAATTATGAAAGCTATTTAGTCCTAAATTAAAAGAGAAAAAATCAAATAAAGGAAAGAATGTAAAAATAAAGCTTTTTTTTTTTGCGATTTTCAATTTTTTATAAAACAAGTAACTATTTGTTAATTCTAAAAAATGTAAAAATAAAGCCTAAATGTCATGCGTAATTTTTGATATTTTTCATGATTTAAATAAAACTTAAACATGCAAGAAAAGTACAAAAAATTAATAAAATCTATAAAAATCCTAAAATGGCAAATAATTAAGAAAAATCTATTTTCTCGGGATTTTGTAGGAGTATTTCATATAGGGCAAAAATCACGTGCTTACAGCTGCCCCTCTTTGCTCGGAAACATAAAGAGTTTTCGGGCAAAGATAAGGTGAGCAATATGATGGACTTTTGCCCATTTGAAACTCCATGAGAAGCATTTTTTGAAAGAGTCTGACCGAACCTTGCTTTAGAGGTTGCCTACATATCCTTGGCTATAAAGGAATCAGGTCAGTGTAGTTCTGGAGTGTCGGTAGCTGGGACTACCAAGAGCTGTGATTTCACTGTTGTTGCTGCTACTATTACTTGATTACCTCCTTATTACACCAAAAAGGAAAATCAAAGCTAAGCTAGCTATGCCTATAACCTATGAGTTACAAGATTCCTATCTATAATTTCTTGAAATTTGATCTTGAGTCTTAGCTGATGTTGCTGTGGACTTCGATCTGAATCTTGATGCTCGCAAGTTGTAGGGGTTTACTTCTTCACGCAGCATTGGGTCAAAACAGAATCAGCGGAGCTTGTGACTTCTATCTGATTTCGAGCAATCCGCATCCTTGTTTGCTTCACATTTTGAGTTCATTTCTTTTTTGTTCTTTTCTTCTTTTCTTGATCATGGATTGAGACTTATTCCATTGATCATCTCGCACCCTATGTCTTGAGGCCAACATGCCTGAGATACCAAAACAAACAAACAAACGAAATTTTCTGCCCCAGCTTTCACTAGGAAAATTTCGTGAGTGAGTTGTGACACATATCTAAGCAATCAAATCAAGATTATGTATCTTTGCGAATGGAATCCTCGGTTTTTTGGCCGGGAGATCCTCGATTTTTTGGCCGGGATTTGGATAGAAAATGCTCCTCGGTTTTTGGCCGGGAGATCCTCGGTTTTTTGGCCTGGATTTGGATAGAAAAAGCTCCGCGGTTTTTTAGCCGGGAGATCCTCGATTTTTTGGCCGGGATTTGGATAGAAAAAGCTCCTCGGTTTTTTGGTCGGGAGATCCTCGGTTTTTTGGCCAGGATTTGGATAGAAAAAGCTCCGCGGATTTTTGCAGGGAGATCCTCGGTTTTTTGGTTGGGATTTGGATAGAAAAAGCTCCGTAGTTTTTTGGGCGGGAGATCTTCGATTTTTGGTTGGGATTTGGATAGAAAACGCTCCTCGGTTTTTTGGCCGGGAGATCCTCGATTTTTTGGCCGGGATTTGGATAGAAAAAGCTCCTCGGTTTTTTTGACCGGGAGATCCTCAGTTTTTTGACAGGGATTTGGATAGAAAAAGCTCCGCGGTTTTTGGCTGGGAGATCCTCAATTTTTTGGCCGGGATTGGATAGAAAAAGCTCCGCAGTTTTTTGGTCGGGAGATCCTCGATTTTTTGGCCGGGATTTGGATAGAAAAAGCTCCGCGATTTTTTGGCCGGGAGATCCTCAGTTTTTTGGCCGGGATTTGGATAGAAAACGTTTCGTGGTTTTTTGGCCGCGATTTGGATAGAAAAAGCTCCTCGGATTTTTGGCCCGGGAGATCCTCGATTTTTTGGCCGGGATTTGGATAGAAAAAGCTCCGCGGTTTTTTGGCCAGGAGATCCTCGGTTTTTGGCCAGGATATTTAAGGAGTGGGATCCTATGCTACCATGATTTGTTTTTCTTTTGGGATTTTCATTTTCATCTCTTTTCTTCTTTTCTTTGGTTCTCCTCTTTATATGTTTTCCTTCTTTTTAATAGAATGCCTGAAAGAATATTGAGGAAACTTCCTTTTTGGTCGTTTTCCTGCTGCAAAGCTGTTTAAGCACTTGCACAATTCATTTCTTTTTGGGTTGCACCTGTTTCTTGCATGGTTGCTTTGAACAAGACCTGTTTTCAACAAAGAACAATTTGTTAGTCGAAACGGTGGTTGGTTTTGTGGCCTTGCTCATTCCCATTGCTTGATCCCGGCCCCATTTCCGTTGAGAAGTTTGCTGCTTGTTGACCTTGAGGGTGAATCTCTTTCACACTGACCTGGTTCAGCCTTTGGATTTCATGATGACTTTCTCGTGTAAGTTCTAGCTTTTCACTTTAGTTTGCTTTTCAGACCTTTGTCTTTGACTTTCTTTCCTTTCCAATGTCTTTACTTTGGAAGCAATTAAACACCATGGGCAGTCGGGATAGGACTGATGCACCGCTGAGGTTGGGTATTTTTCGACTCTTTCCAGGCAGAGCCCTGTGAAACCGGTCCTGTCGCCTTTTCATTGTAACAGTTTCAGAATTCAAAGTTAAGCCGAAAGGGATTCAAGGAGAAGTAAACAGAGAGCGAGGTAATGAATTTTAAATAGAAGCGTCCCTTTCGGGGGAAAAGAAGGACTTATCTGGGGTGCATGCTGTCTTCAACTAACATGACATGCTTCTTGGACTGGACGTCTGACCCGCACCAACTTCCATCTTCTCATGAACCCATTGATCCGTATTTCCAAACTGGGGAACCTTGCCAGGACTTTTAGTGATGAAATATCCTCTTTTCCGCCGACAATGCTCTTTGCGGGTTTTCGCTAATCGATCTCTCTAATTTGTCTTCTCACCGTGTCCCGATAGTGCTCTTTACGAGTTTTCACTAAGCGGACTCTCACATTTATTATTTCTCTACTCCCGTCGCCTTATGTTGCCCGAGGGTTTTCACCGATAAGACTCTCTCATTTTATTTCCCTTAATTTAGAATGCATCGGTTTTCAATAATGTTTCTCAATTCGCACGCCTTTAGCCATTGATCAGAAGGACTTGTACCGGGTTTTGGGAAAAAGAATTGTGGACAAAATTACAACTTTGGAACCATTTGGACGGGGTCATAGTCGATAACATCTGCCCCAATTTTGATTTTCGGGGGAATTTGGATTTTTATTTCGGTGTGACTAAACCCCAGAGAGAGGCTACCTACGTATCCTTTCGGAATCAAGTCAGACGTAGTTCAAGTAAATCAATTTTTTTTATTTTTTTACTTTTCTTCTTTTTCCAATAATACTTCCGGGTTCCAAAGAGGGTAGCCAAGGAAATGTAACCAGCTCGAGGTGTTTGCCAATGGTTAGTAGTGTTTTGGTAGCGGGAACAAAAGCCTTCGTCATCTCAATTGCGCAAAGGCGTCACCTGAAGCAAGCTTAGACATAGTACCTTTTTACGGCATCCGCATTCACAGCTGCTTCGGGATCGTTTCCTTCAATGTCACCCAAGTGTAATGCTCCTTTAGGCAGTATTTTTCTAATGATATATGGACCCTTCCAGTTAGGAGCAAACTTTCCTTTTGCTTCATGATGATGAGGAAGAATTCACCTCAATACCAACTGCCCTACTTCAAATTTCCTGGGTCGTACTTTCTTGTTATAGGCGCGGGCCATTCTTTGTTGGTAAAACTGCCCGTGACAAACTACGGCCATCCATTTCTCATCAATAAAAGTCAACTGTTCCAATCGAGTTTTAACCCATTCACTATCTTCGATCGCTGCTTCAACAATTGTCCGGAGCGAAGGAATTTCCACCTCTGCCCGTATCACAACCTTGGTTCCATAAACCAACAAATACGTGGTTGCTCCTACCTATGTGTGCACTGTGTTGCGATATCCCAGTAAGGCAAAAGGTAACTGTTCATGCCACTATCTGGAGCTTTGAATCGTCTTTCTCAAAATTTTCTTGATGTTTTTGTTTGCCGCATCAACAGCATCGTTGGCTTTGGGCCGGTAAGGAGTGGAGTTCCTATGCATTATTTTGAATTGTTCGCATACTTCTTCCATCAAATGACTATTCAGATTTGCAGCATTATCTGTGATGATGGTTGCAGGAATACCGAAACGACAGATAACGTTTGAGTGTGCAAAGTCCACTACAGCTTTCTTGGTGACTGTTTTGAGAATGACAGCCTCGACCCACTTTGTGAAGTAATCAATAGCAACCAATATGAACCTATGCCCATTTGAAGCTTTCGGCTCAATTGGACCAATAACGTCCACGCCCCAAGCAATAAAAGGCCAAGGTGCTAACATGAGATGTAATTTTGTTGGAGGTGCATGAATCAGATCACTGTGTACCTGACATTGATGACATTTTCGGACAAAACTGAAGCAGTCTTTCTCCATAGTTATCCAATAATACCCGGCTCGAAGGATTTTCTTTGCCAAAACATACCCGTTCATATGAGGTCCGCACACTCTTGCGTGCACTTCATGCATGATTCTCCCAGCTTCCTCGGCGTCAACACATCTTAACAAATTTAGATCCGGGGTTCTTTTATACAAGACTTCAGCACTTAAAAAGAAACCACTCGCATGCCGCCTAATGGTTCTCTTTTGATCTCCAGTAGCATTTTCGGGGTATTCTTGCATTTTCAAAAACCTTTTAATGTCATGGTACCATGGTTGGATATTTGGTCCTGCTTCGACTGCATACAGTAACCATGCCTTTCCCTGATTTGGATTTCTAAGGGATCGATGTGGGCATTTCCTGGATAAGGCAACATCGAGGCTAAATAAGCAAGTGCATCAGCTAGCTCATTGTGGCACCGAGGGATGTACCTGAATTTTATCAATTTGAATCGTTTGCTAAGATCTTCCACATGCTGCCGATAAGGAATAAGCTTGACATCTCGAGTTTCCCACTCTCCCTAGGCTTGCCGGATAATCAAATCTGAATCCATCATGATCAATAAATCTTCAACATCTTGGTCAATCGCCATATTCATGCCCATGATGCAGGCTTCATATTCAACAGTATTGTTCGTGTAGAAGAACCGGAGCCTAGCTGTAGCCAGATAATGCTGACCAGTAGGTGAGACCAAGATTTTCCCAATTCCTATACCTTTGGCGTTCACTGCCCCATCAAAAAATATTTTCCAAGCATGAGTGTCCTCAGGGACTACTTCTATTGTGTTATCCTCTTCATTTGGAAAATATGTGCTCAACAGTTGGTATTCTTCGTCAACCGGGTTTTCAGCCAAATAATCTACCAACGCCTGGGCTTTCATTAACGTGCGAGTGACGTAGACTATGTCAAATTCAGTGAGCAAGATTTGCCATTTTGCTAGTCTTCCAGTGGGCATCGGTTTCTGGAATATGTACTTCAAAGGGTCCAACCTGGTTATGAGATAAGTAGTATGGGCTTGAAGATAATGTCTCAACTTTTGATCAACCCACGTCAAGGCACAACACTTTCTCTCCAACAAAGTATATTTGGCCTCATAGCTAGTGAACTTCTTACTCAGATAGTAAATCGCCTGCTCTTTGTTGTCGGTTATATCATGTTGCCCGAGGTAACAGCCAAAAGAATTTTCCAACACTGCCAGATACAAGAAGAAAGGTCGCCCAAACTCTAGTGGGACCAAAACTGGAGGGTTTGACAAATATTCCTTGATTTTGTCGAAGGCCTTTTGACATTCAGATGTCCATTTGATTGTTGCATCTTTCTTCAATAGCTTGAATATGGGCTCACATGTGGTAGTCAGTTGAGCTATGAACCAACTGATATAATTTAATCTGCCCAATAAACTCATCACGTCTTTCTTAGTTCTCGGAGGAGGTAGATCTCGGATAGCCTTTATTTTTGTTGGATCTAACTCGATGCCTCTCATGCTGACTATGAAGCCCAGAAGTTTGCCTGATGGGACTCTGAAGGCACATTTAGCCGAATTCAGCGTCAAATCATACTTTTGCAACCTTTCGAAAAATTTCCTCAAGTCTCGAACATGATCATCCTAAGTTCTGGACTTGATAATCACGTCGTCCACATACACCTCTTTCTCTTGATGCATCATATCATGGAAAATGGCAGTCATAGCTCTCATATAAGTTGCCCCGACATTCTTCAACCCAAATGGCATGACCCGATAATAATAAGTGCTCCAGGGTGTAGTGAAAGCTGTTTTCTCGGCATCTTCTTCATCTATCAACACCTGGTGATATCCTGCGTAACAATCCACAAAGGATTGTATCTCGTGTTTGGTGCAGTTATCAACAAGGATGTGGATGTTGGGCAAAGGGAAATTGTCTTTAGGACTTGCCCTATTCAAATCTTGGTAGTCCACACCCACTCGGGCTTTCCCATCTTTCTTCGGCACGGGAACTACGTTGGCCAACCACGTAGTATATCGGACAACCCGGATTACCCCTGGTTTCAACTGTTTTGTGATTTCTTCTTTGATCTTATCACTAATATTAGTCTTAAACTATCTCTGCTTCTGCTGAACTGGAAAACAATCAGGGTAAATTGGCAACTTGTGCACCACTAGATCAACACTCAACCCTGGCATATCATCGTACGACCAAGCAAACACGTCTTTAAACTCAAACAAGAGTTGGATTGTTGCATCTCGAGTTTTCTCATCAGTGTGAATGCTTATTTTTGTTTCCGAATTTCTTCAGAAGCGCCCAAATTAACCGGTTCTGTATCATTCAAGTTTGGCTTGGGTTTGTTCTCAAATTGTTCCAATTCTCGATTTATTTCCCTAAAAGCCTCTTCTTCATCATATTCCTATTCTTGATTCATTGTTTCATAGTTAGACAACGTGTTTGGATCCGGGAGTGAAGTCCGCAAGCATGTCATGTTATTTAAAGCCGCATTATTAGAACTGAAAAGAAGAAATAAAAGAGAAAAACAAAAAAAATCAGAAAGAATAAAGAAAATAAACGATGAAATATTGATTTCATTTCTTGTAATTGGGAAGATAACAGGGTTTACATTCAAGAATTTAAAGACAGGAAACTAAAGAAAAACATCCGAGTTACACCCTGGGATAACTCGTGATGCAGAAAAAGTCGCAGGACAAGTCTACCCGGACTTCCGCCTGATTGGGAACGACGTAGCCTTCCAATTTTGAAGTTTAGCATATGGCCCCATGTATAGCACCTCAGCGGTGCTTGTGCCTTCTCCCAACTAAACCATGTGGGTTTCATAAAGCATTTGCCTCATAGCTCTACATATATCCTCAATTTATTCAGTCGTGAAGGCCTCATCGTCTTCTTTCTCACTGTACTTCGGCTTGACAAAGGTCTGATAGAGATGTGGCTGTGGCTGTGGCAAGACCCATCCATCTTTCTTTCTTTCATCGGCCCAACTTTCGTCTTCTTGGGTAGGATGAAATCCTATCCCGAAGAACTTTTCTATTGTGGGTAGGGTTACCGGTTCGAATATTCCTTGCAAAGCTTTTCCCAACCCTTTTCCTGGTTTGAAACCATGTCTAGTCATTTCTTTGGCTACCATGATCGAAGCACTAGATAAGAAAGGCTAGGGGCATGGATGTCCTTCCTCATACTGATCAGCTACCACAATTTCAAAGGCTTGATAGACAATATGCTCACTTCCCTCCCTCACCTCCAGGAAGGGGATAGATGGGTCACGATATATGGACTGCTCGCCTTCCCCGTGAACCACGATCTCCTAATCTTCATGCTCAAATTTCACCATCTGGTGGAGGGTAGAGGGCACAGCTCCTGCAGCATGGATCCAAGGCCTTCCCAGAAGAAAATTGTATGACGTATCCATGTCTAAAACCTGGAAAGTCACCTCGAAATCCATCGAGCCTATGGTCAGTATCAAATGGATTTCGCCGATGGTATCTCTTTAAACACCATCGAAAGCTCTCACGCAAACATTATTTTGGATGAATCCTTCCCGTCCCTATCTCCGTTCCTTGCAAAGTGGAGAGTGGGCAGATGTCGACCCCCGAACCTCCGTCCACCATGACCCGCTTAACGTAGTAACCTTCAAATTTGACGGTCAAGTGCAAGGCTTTATTGTGGGTAGCTCCTTCTGGAGGCAAATCACTTTTACTGAAAGAGAGTTGGTTGACGGCGAAGAATCTTTCTACCATCCTTTCAAGTTGTTAAACCGAAGTCTCGATTGGCATATATGCTTCGTTCAGAGTTTCATAAGGATCTTCTGATGTTCGGCAGATTTGGTCACTAGTGACAACAATGACACTTGCTCAGGAAACTTCCTCAATTGGTCTACTGTTTCATAATCTGGCATTTTCATTTTCTGAAAGAAGGCCTCTGCTTCTTCAGCGCTCATCGGCTTCTTAAATGGGAAGCGCTTTCGTGTGGCACTGTTTACCTCTTGTATATTTGAATATTTTTTGACAGGGACTGTTCCTGGAAGTTCTCCCGAAATTTCTTTGCCTTTGTATATGACCACTGTTTGTTGGTAGTTCCACGGCACTGTAGAGGGGTCGGTCATTGGCTTCTGTGGTGCGCGTCCAATAACCACTGGCTCGTTCGGCCGAGATGGCTTAATTGTCCCCCGTACCACAGAGGCCCCTTTTGGCACATACATCTGTATCCCCTTCTTTATTTCAAACTTCCTTGGAGTGCTCACAACTAGTGGTTTCTTTAGGTGACCTCGAGGAACATACAGAACCCCGTGTTTAGGGGGTACGGGCTTTGCTTCTGTCTCAGTTTTCCTTTCAGGCTCAATTTTGACAGCTTTATTCTTCTCCCTTTTTTCCTGCTTCGGGGCTGCCCTGGGCTTTCTTTCGGCATCGGCAATAGCAATTATGGCTTTTAGGGCCGGATTAAATTCCCGATCTTCATATATCATACCGATTACCGGCCCGTTTTTGTGGGCGGGCAAAGGGTTATTGGTGACATTAGGGGCCTCTTCATCCCTCAACACTATTTTTCCTTGTTCGATCAAATCCTCAACAGCTTTCTTCAATGTCCAGCGGTTATCAGTATTGTGCCCTTCAGCTCCTGAATGATAGGAACAATGGACACCTTGTTGATAGGCTGGAGATTCCGGGTTCGGCCTGTTTTAGGGGATAGGCTGTAGTAGGTTCATCTAGACGAGCTTCGGGAACAAGCTGGAGTAGGGTTCACCAATTGTTAAAATTTGGTCGTCTAGGTGGTTCCCGAGGACGAAAATTATTTTGTGGTGGTCGGGGATTATATTGGTTTTGGTAAGGAGGCTGGTTTTTTTGGAATGGGGGTAGGTTTCGATTAGCCTGTGGTTACGGTCGGCCGAAAGGTTGAGCATTCATTACCGCGTAAGGTGGAGGAGCATAAGTCATGTCTGCGTGATGGTAGTAGTGCTGAGGGGCTCTTTCAGAGAACATCGGTCTAGGAGCCTGGTACCTTCTTCCTCCCGATGCTGCCACCACTGTTTCTTCTTTCTTCTTGCCTTTTGCCATTCCTCCAGACCCGCCTTGGATGGCTTGGGAGGTTGCTCTTATGGCCGACTGGCTCAAGATTCTGCCGTTTTCAGCCCATTTTCCACCATTTCTCCGATTTTTATGGCCTCTGCGAAAGGCTTACCCATGGTGAACATCATATTTTGAAAATAATCTACTTCCTGGGCCTGCAGGAAAACAGTGACCATCTCCACCTCATCCATTGGAGGCTTTACCCTTGACGCCTGTTCGCGCCACTTAATTGCATACTCGCGAAAACTTTCTGAAGGCTTTTTCTTTAGATTTGCCAGGGAGTTTCTGTCTGGCGCAATTTCTATATTGTACTGAAATTGTCGAACAAAGTCTCAGGCCAGATCATCCCATATGTGCCAACGCGAGACATCCTGATCCATATACCACTCTGAAGCGATACCAATCAAGCTTTCCCCAAAATATGCCATCAACAGTTCTTATTTGCCACCGGCACGCCGAAACTGATTACAATACTTCTTCAGGTGGGCAATGAGGTCACCGTGCCCATCATACTTTTCAAATTTTGGCGTTTTGAACCCTGACGACAAGTGTACATGTGGGAACATACATAGGTCTGTATAGGAGACGCTCCTCTACCCGCTCAAGCCTTGCATGTTTTTTAAGCTTTGCTCGAGGCTTCTCATTCTCTTTGCCAGCTCATCCTGCTCTAGGGCCTTAGGGGTCTTGTCCTGCCCTAGAATAAGCTCATATGGTGGTTGAGAGTATGTGTATTGAGGATAATGAGGAGGGTCAGCCTGAAAGACGGGATTTTGTAATGTGAAGACCGAGGGGTCAAAAATATGCTTCGGTAGTGATAGTTGGGTTGTTGCAGAGGATGGTAGAGCTGTGAAGATGTTGGGAGCAATCCCAGACGAGAACACTTGGGGGTGAGCCTCAGAGGGGGTTCCGAAGAAGTTTGCAGTCATAGTGGGTCGCCCCAGAGGAATATTTGGGCGGCTGATAGGGATAGTGGTAACCCCTCCAGATCTAGGGAATAACTCCGGGAATCCGGGGATAGTGCCTGGAGGTTCCTTTCCGTTATTCCAAGCATGCCACATTTCCATCAATCGCAGGCGCAACATCCGATTTTCTTCAACTGTAAGGGATTTAAAGGCCGGGACCCCAGAGATTGGGCTGTCTTTGGGGATGGGGATTGCAGGCAGAGTCATTTCAGATGACATTTCTGTATTTCCTTTGGATCTGGTGAAATATCGGTGTGAGGCCAGCTTACCACAAACCAACCACGGTTTCTAAAATACTCAGCTGTAATTAACAGCAACCACGGTTAGTATAAAACAAGTAACAGATAGGTAACTACACATTAGAGTGTGATGCACCTACACAGATAAATGAATATCTACATGTTTGCTTCGGCGGCATGCATCATCCCGGCTTTTGTCTTATTCCTTTTCTCTTTTTGTTTTGTTTTCTCTCTTTTTTTTCCTTCTTTTCCATTTTCTTCTTTTTCTTTCGTTGGCCATGGTTTTTTCTTGATGCCTTATTTTCTTCCTTTGTGTCTCTTTTTCTGGTTTTCCCCTTATTTATTTCCCTTGTTACGGTTGAATCCTATGTAGATTGCCTACATATCATGAACCCGCATGAATCAGACCAAGCGTAGTTCTTGCAAATAAGGTAAATAAGGTAACTTTTTTTTTTGGAATTTTTGAAAGAAATGCTTTAAGGAAAATATTTATGATTTTGATTTTTTATTTTTTGAAAGAAAGACTTCTAAAAATTCCTTTTACTTTTTATTGGAACTTTGAGAATTTTAGAAGTAAAAAGAAATATTTTTGTTTGAATTTTTATTTATTTTCTCTTTTTCTAACATGAAAGAAAAAAATTTTTTTTTTGGATTTTAAAAGTTGCCTCTTAATTTTCGGAAGAGGGACTTTTATGAAAATGTTTTGGATTTTTGAGCAACAAATATATTTTGGGCTCAATTTTCAAAATTTGTTTTTTTATTTTATTTATGAAAGAAAGACATCGAAAGAGTATTTTAATGATTAATTTCGACCTACAAAGGAAAAAATGACTATTTAAAGAAAAATGGGCTATTTAATGACTCATTTTGTCCTAAAAGAAAAAGTGGCTATTTTTTCAAAATTTTTATTTAAGAAAACAAAGATTCGATTTTGCAGATACGACCTTTCAGCACTTCCAGGGGGGAGATTTTTAGGTTGTGCCTGCCAACCGTTTAAAATGACTCAGGGTGGATATTCAAAAACAGCCTTCCGGCATCCTTTTGGGGACATTCGGCTTATTTTAACAAGAATGGCATCACCCGATTTATTTATGACAAAAATTAAAATTTTAACATTTTAGCTATTTTTGCAAAAGGGAGGTTGGACCCGATGAGGGTCGCCTACGTATCTCACATCCGGTGAGAATCAAACCAGCGTAGTTCGGGCAAATCAACTAACTATCTTTGAAAACAAAACCCTGTTCTTTGTTTTTTTTTTCTTTTTTTCATTTTCAACAAACTACTCGAGAACAAAAGTCTCTTTGTTTTCCTTTTTATTGGTAAAAGACAAACTAAAATAAAAACACTTTTCTTTTCCTTTCATTTTTCTCAAAAATCCGGCAGAGTTTCGACGCTATTCAGACATTGGTTTTTAGATGTTAACTTTCTATACTGCTTATTTCTCTCCCTTTTTAATTTTCCCGAATACTCCAAAGCCGGTCAGCATGCAAGCCCGAGACAAATAAATGCACATGCAACACGTAAGATGCATCAGGATGGTCTTTTTCATTTCAGGTTACCTGTCCTAGATGGACTCAACCCCTGTGTTGAGTCCCCTACGGCAAATGCACATGATGCAAATAAGCGTTCCTACTAGGGATCCGGCATGGAGTCAAGTTATTCTAGGTTCAAAACCTGAGTATGTGTTCTATACTGTATACCCGAGCGGACAACTCGAGTCGAGGAGGGGGCTACGTACCGGGAACCAAAAGGCCATCCGGCTTAGTAACTTGTCCGGCCTCTTTCTTACTTTAAGGTATGACACTAACAGAATAGGGAGTCTTAACCAGTGAGCACATCCTAGGAGATGAGAAGAGAAGGGTTTCATAATAATTTTATACATACAATTCAGATAATATCAAAGCGGTAAAGCATTTAGCACGTCTAGCATGAAACAAGTAGGAAAATCAGACAAAACCAAACATAACAATTACTCTAAACTCGAATTCTTAAACCCTGAACTGAAGTTTTGGGTTTGTATTCCCCAGCAGAGTCGCCAAAGCTGTCACACCTCCTTTTTACACACCTACCCCGAAGGATAAATGTATAAGGGAGTTTTTCCATTTAAAGTGACATTATTCGAAATAGGATTATTTATTTATTTTTAGAGTCGCCACTTGGGATAGGATTGGCTTTTGGTGTCCCAAGTCACCGATTTAACTTGAATCCTAAATCGAGGAAAATTTTGACTTCCCAGTTGGAGTCTGCGAACCAGAAATTCTGAATAAGGAATTCTGTTGACCCGAGGGAAGGTGCTAGGCACCCCCAGATCCCGTGGTTCTAGCACGGTTGCTTAAATTATTATAATTGGCTAAAAGTCTGATTTTAATACATGTTTTAACTTATGTGCTTTTTTTAATTTTAAACCGCTTTTATTATTATTTTTAAAGAGAATTGCAACGTCGTGAAAATGCGTCTCGAACCACGTCACATAAATGCACCGGCGGTTTTTGACACATTCCGACTTCGTTGAGATTTGGATTTGGGTCACATAAATGTGCACCCGAGTTTAGGAAAGTAATATTATTAAAATAACGCGCCTAAAGGAACTACGCATTTTCAAGTTTGCGAGAGCTATGGAAATTCAACTACATGGCACGCCTCGATTTCTAAGGATTAAATAGTAATTAAGCGAGGGTCATGGGTATGGAAGACATTGTAGCAAGGACAAAATGAAATGGATTAATAGAAAATGGGTTGACGTGTATACTGGCTCCACTATTCCAGAAGTTAACACAATAGGCAATAAAACTCAACATACAATATGCAAAGAAAAAAAATCAAGTACACACTATCCCAGAAGTTAATGCATGCTCGTCCAAATTTACCACTATAACAATTAACCCATCGTAATAGGAATCATAATTTGAATTTACAACTAAAAAAAAACTACATTAAATGCCTTTCGTGAGCTTTAATATCCATTGATCTAACTAATCAATAGCCAATATACATGATAACCACGGTACTTCCAGTCACTAAACACCAAAGTGATAATTTTAATAACATAAAATTTGGTAATTACAATTGTCAGGAATTCGAGTTCAAACTAGACAATTATATAGCACATTTAATAGTTACGATCATTGAATCTGCAGGTAGAGGAAAACATGCAAGCTTCATAGCTAAATGACAAAATCATTTTTATAATGACTTTATCAATTCAAATAAAACGGACTACAAGACAGCGATCCCATAAATATCTTGAATCAGAATAGAGAAAATCAATAATGGAGAAAAGCAGAAAGTTCAGCCATAGTCGCAGCAGGTCACCAGCAACAAACAACCATTTAAAACTTGATTCGGCTTCAAAGGAACGGATTAAAAAAGTAGCAGACAGAAAACACAAACCCTACCAAACCATTCGAACTTTTACTTCTTCAATCAGATCTTGCAAGGTCTCCATGGCCTTCATTGTGCCTCAAACCCGCATCAAAATTGATTGACTTAATAAAGACACAGGAATCTGATCTTAATCAATTTTTACAGTCTAGGTAGTGGAGTGGTGGTTTGTGCTCCGTCAGATGAGGAGAAATTTTAGTATGAGCATCGGGAAGAAGAGGTCTGATCTCTCTTTGTGTATTCTCTAAGGGTGTGTGTGTTGTAGAAAACTGAAGAACGAGAAAATGGGAAAGTCCGAAAATTCTTTGAGCTCTGCGGCGCTGTTCTTCAAGATGGGGAAGGGATCCTCTTTTATAGGTTAGGAAATATGGGTTTTAAAAGGAAGGAAAAAAATGGGTCGGGTCATGGGTTTGACCCGTTTTCTTGGGCTGGGGTGGTGAGCACTTGGGCTGGTCCGAATTGGGTACTATTTGGGTATAGGATTTTGGCCCAAATTTAAATTAAACTCTTTTTTCCAAATTCCTTTCTTTTATTTTTCTAATTTTGCTTCTTCTTTTAATATAAATCCTACAAATTAAAAATTCTAGACTATCTAAAAACGAGAAATTGAACTGATTAGATAATTATAAAAATTATAAAAGCTACTTAGTCCTAAATTAAAAGAGAAAAAATCAAATAAAGGAAAGAGTTTAAAAATAAAGCATTTTTTTTGCGATTTTCAATTTTTTATAAAACAAGTAACTATTTGTTAATTCTAAAATATATAAAAATAAAGCCTAAATGTCATGCGTAATTTTTGATATTTTTTATGATTTAAATAAAACTTAAACATGCAAGAAAAGTACAAAAAATTAATAAAATCTATAAAAATCGTAAAATGGCAAATAATTAAGAAAAATCTATTTTCTCGGGATTTTGTAGGAGTATTTCATATAAGGCAAAAATCACGTGCTTACACAAACTATGTAAGTTTTGGTGGTTGGTTTTGCTGGTAGTCTAGCCTCCCCTCCTTCACAAGATCCAAAGGCACAAATGGCCTCCGCAAGCAACCTACCAATCATCGGTCCTAAGGATAGCCTAGCATTGGCTATTCTACAACTAGAATCAGCAGTTGCTGAAGAGAACAAGATATTGTGTCTCCGTATATGAGAAATGTGGGACGCCTAGTCTAATGGTAGGTGAGGTGAGGTTACCAATGCCCCTGTGCCCAACCTGCTCATCCCATGCGGGCACCCTCCAATGCCCTCCAATGATCCTGACATGCCTTCTGTGGTTCGCCCCCAGGCATCAGCTCCAAGGGTATCGCCTCCAATGTTCACCTTTCAGGCTCCACAGCTTCAATCAGATATAACATATGTGACCTCGTACTCTTTCACTCAACCTCTACGATATGATCTCTCGGTGGAGCAAGAAAAAGTCATTAAAAATCCCGAGCAAGAGGAGATTGCTCGGAAGATGAAGAGCCTGGAACAAAGCTTGAAAAACATGCAAGGTCTGAGTGGCCAAAAAGCGTCTCATACTCTGACCTCTATATGTTTCCCCATGTCCACTTGCCAGCTGGCTTCAATATGCCAAAATTTGAAAAGTACGATGGGCATGGAGACCTGTCGCTCATCTGAAATGATACTGTAACCAGTTGAGGGGTGCTGATGGAAAAGAGAAGCTGCTAATGGCCTACTTTGGGGAAAGTCTCACCGGAATCACTTCTGAGTGGTTTACGGATCAAGAAATTACTCATTAGTATGTGTGTGACGATATGGCTCGAGATTTTGTCTGTCAATTCCAATATAATATGGACATCGCTCCCGACATAGACTCCTTATACAATTTGAAAAAGAAAACTGAGGAAAGCTTTTGCGAATATGCTATCAAATGGCGTGAGCAAGCTGCCATGGTAAAGCCTCCAATGGACGAAATTGAAATGGTCACGGTCTTTCTACAGGCCTAAGAGGCCGACTACTTCCAGAACATGATGCCCCCTGTGGGTAAGCCATTTGCGGAGGCTATTAAAATCGGGGAAATGGTTGAAAATGGTTTAATAACATGTCGAATCTTGAGCCATGCTTCTTTTAAGGTTACATCACAGTTTGCTCAGAATGGTTCGGAGGGTTTGATCAATAGAAATGGGGTTAAAGAGGGAGCTATGATGGTTTCAACCTTGAAGGGGGCCCGCAGATCATTCAGCCAATCATATGTCCCTCTTATGGTCCCAGCACAGTATTATCCCCTTCAAGATGATGCTTATGCTGTGGCAATGCCTCCCTATGCGGTGATGAGTGCGCAATCTTACACGCAGCCACAAAATTATACACAAAATCGAGCTCCACCTCCCAAAAATGCACATCCTTACCAAGATCCATATAATCCTCAACCAAATGATCCCCAATACATTCCTCTCCTAAGAGATACTTTCAAAAATAATCAATTCACCCATATTGGTGAATCGTATTCAAGCTTGTTCTAAAAGCTAATCGGGCTAGATTTATTGCAGATAGTGGCCCCGAACCTGCCGAATCCTGAGTCCCCCTCGTACCCGAGCTGATGCTAGATGTAAATACCACTCTGGAGCACTAGGACACAGTGTAAGCACGTAATTTTTGCCCTATAATAATTACTCCCAAAAAATTCAAAATAAAATAATTTTTAGTTTGTTTGCAATTGTTGTGAATTTAGTGTCATTTTTTTTATGCATGTTTATTTGTTAAATTAATAAAAAAATAATAAAAAATATGTCACATTTGCATTTAGGATTTAATTCTACAATTAGGAGTAATTAATTTTATCTTACAAAATGAAAATCACAAAAATAGGCATCTTTTGCATTTTAGCCTTTAATGTCCAAATTGTGTGATTGTATTGTCATTTAAATTTAGGTGACAATTATTATTATGAGTTAATTAGTATTTTAAGATAATTTTGGTTTTTTATAAATTAATCTTAGTATTTTGGTTTTATTAATTAGGAAGTTGAATAATAGAGAAGAACAAAATAGAGAAAATTTGGATTGGGCCATCTTGTAAATTAAGTTACAAGCCCAAACCAAAGCAC
>MU751673.1:28082-39910 GCA_026770625.1 Nicotiana glauca
AATTTAAGCGACCGTGCTAGAACCACGGGATCCGGGGGTGCCTAACACCTTCCCTCGGGTCAATAGAATTCCTTACTTAGAATTTCTGGTTCACAGACTTCATTTGGAAAGTCGAATATTTTTCTCGAATTGGGATTCAAGATAAACCGATGACTTGGGACACCAAAAGCCAAACCTTTCCCAAGTGGCGACTCTGAAATAAATAAATAATCTCATTTTGAATATTGTCACTTAAATTGGAAAAACTCCCTTATGCATTACCCTCGGGGTAGGCGCGTAAAAAGGAGGTGTGATACACAGTACAGAGGACTGTTGGACCCTCAAAAGGGAAGTTGAAGATTTGATTGAAGCTGAAAGAATCGTTTTTCAGGATGAAGAATCTCCTGGTGTGATGAACAATCTGCTGCCTGCCCACAACATCGGGCCAATAGTCGGAATGATTTGTGAAGCGGAGGAATTTGATCTGGCACTGAAGGCCATTGCAGCTATTGCCGAGAGAGAAGAAAAGCCAAGAAAAGGTCGCCAAGCCTGAAAGTTCCTCGTCAGATGGGAGCCTCGGTAGCCAGTCTTGCTACCCATTCTGCGTCTGGATTATTTCAGGGTGTGATCCGGATATTTTACTTTATTGTCTTACTTTCCGATATGAACCCTTCTATCTTCAAAAACTTAAAAAAATCAAAAAAATAATAAATAAATAAATAAATAAAATCAATCAAATGAAATTAATATTTTATTTTTCAGGAATGTCTCTTTTCTTAATCTTTTCATTTTTCTTATTCTCTTTTTAGTTCTATTAAATACAGATCTCAATAACATGACATGCTTGCGACTTCATGCCCAGATCCCAAAATGCTATAGACTTCAAAATAATGAATCAAGAGTCGAAATGCAAAGAAGATAAGTTTGAGGAAATAAAACAAAGAGTTGGAACAGCTGAAGGAAAATTGGTCCCAGAATGGAAAGTTCCATACATTGCAACAAGAGTACTGCCAAAAGTGTGCGTTGTACTTGGGGCACATCGAAGGAAATGTCCGTGAAACAACTATCAATGCAAAAGCAGTGAAAAGGTACTATGTTGGATCCTCCGTATAGTTCTAATATTCTCTGGTTGGCATGATGAAGGGTTTTATTCTTGCTACCCAAACACTATCAACCCTTTGCAAACCCTTTGAGCTGGTTCCCATTCTTTGATTACCCTCTTTGAAACTTGAAAGTGTTATTGCAAAAAAAATGAAAAAATAAGATAAAGAGAGAGAGAGAGAAAGAGAGAGAGAGAGAGAGAGAGAGAGAGAGAGAGAGAGAGGAGAGAGGAAAAGGAAATAATATGAAAAATGAAGGAGAAAGAAAAAGAAAGAAAAAGAGAACAAAAAAAAATAGAAAAACATAAGAAAATCAAAAAAAAAGTTTTCTTGAACTACGTTCGACTTGATTCTGAAAGGATACGTAAGCAGGCTCTCTCTGGGTTCAGTCACAACAAAATAAAAATCCAGTTTTCCCCAAAAAGTAAAATTGGGGCAGATGTTATAATGGTCGGCGATGATCGATCCCGCCTGAATGGTTACAAAGTTGTAATCTCATCCGAATTCTTTTACCCCAAACCTTGTTCAAGTCCTTCCGATCAATCGGAAAAAGGTTTTCAAAACCGGAGAACGCAGTTGTTTGGATACCATGTAACAAGGATGAGAAAAATAAAATGAGAGTCTTATTGGTGAAAACCCACACCATAAGTCGACAGTGAGCAGAGAAATTAAAAATGAGAGAGACTTGTTAGTGAAAACTCGTAAAAGAGCACTATAAGGCGATGGCACGAAGAGAAATTAGAGAGGTCGATTGGCAAAAACCCGCAAAGGGTGCCGTTGATCAAAAAGAAGAAACCCCTCACCCCCATTGGTATTGAAAGAGTCCTGGCAAGGTTTCTCGATTTTGAAACACGGGCCGCAATGGGTTTATGAGAAGTTGGGATAGCTTGTGCCAATCGGGTACCCAATCCAAGAAGCATGTCATGTCTATTGAAGTTTGCATGCACCCCAGATAAGTCTGTCCTTCCTCCCCGAAAGGGACACTTCTCATTAAATTCATTTTCTTGTCCTTTGTTTACTTTTTCTTAAATCCCTTTCGGTCTAGCTCCGTTCCGAATCTAATGCAAAGAAAAGGTGGCAATATTGGTTTTACAGGTTTCCGTTTAATAAAAGCCAAGTCCAAGAAAGTACACTGTCTCAGCGGGCTCATCAAGTCAATCCCGGTTGGCCATGAGGGTCGATGCTCTGAAACCAAAGTTATTGAAAATGAAAAGAACTCTGAAGTCAAAAGCCCGTAGAGGCAGAATAAAGTAAAAGGGCCAAAGTCCCATACGGGCGAGCCATCATAGAAACTTTGAAAACTTTTGTTCCTCGGTTTTAGGAGAGAGATCAATATTCAGAAAAGCCAGCAAGCAGCAGAGGTTCTCACCAAAAGTTGGGCCAAGATTCAGTGAGCAAAACAATCAAGGCCACAAAACCAACCACCATTTAAAACTAACAATTGTTCTTTGTTTGAAAAGTTGAAACAGGTGTAATCCAAATCAACCGTCCAAGAAGCATGTGCAACCAAAAAGAAAAAAGAAAAAAATAGGCAAGAGCTAGGAACAGCTTAGCAGTAATAATTAACCCAAAGGGGAAGTTTCCTCCAAATTCTTTTCTGCATTTTTACTTAAAAAAGAGAGGAGAAGAAGAAGAAGAAGAAGAAGAAGAAGAAGAAGAAGAAGAAGAAGAAGAAGAAGAAGAAGAAGAAGAAGAAGAAAGCTCCCCAAATCATGGTAGCATAGGGCCTCCAATCTCTAGCTGCATCCTTTCCAACATAGGGCCTCATTCCCTAGTTATCCCCGGCATTACCCAGGGACCTTTTTTCTTTTTTTCCAGCATAACCGTGGACCTCCCTGGCATAACCCAGAGACCTTTTTTTCTTTTCTCACAGCATAACTCGTGGAACTCCCCGGCATAACCCGAGGACCTTTTTCCTTTTCTCCTGGCATAACCCGCGGACCTCCCTGGCATAACCCAGGGACCTTTTTCCTTTTCTCCTGGCATAACCCGTGGACCTACCTGGCATAACCCAGGGACCTTTTTTTATTTTCTCCCGGCATAACCCGTGGACCTCCCCGGCATAACCCGAGGACCTTTTTCCTTTCTCCCGGCATAACCCGTGGACCTCCCCGGCACAACCCGAGGACCTTTTTCCTTTTCTCCCGGCATAACCCGTGGACCTCCCTGACATAACCCGAGGACATTTTTCCTTTCTCCCGGCATAACCCGTGGACCTCCCTGGCATAACCCATAGACCTTTTTATTTTTTTCCGGCATAACCCGTGGACCTCCCCGGCATAACCCGAGGACCTTTTTCCTTTTCTCCCGGTATAACCCGTGGACCTCCCTGGCATAACCCAGGGACCTTTTTTCTTTTCTCCCAGCATTACCCGTGGACCTCCCCGGCATAACCCAAGGACCTTTTTTATTTTCTCCCGGCATAACCCAAGAACCTTTTTCCTTTTTTTCCTGTATAACGCGAGGACCATTTTCTTTTCTTCCGGCATAACTCGATGACTTCCTCGGCATATCCCGAGGAACCTTTTTCTTTTCCGGCATAACCCGGTCATCTTTCTAGCATAACCTGGCAATCTTCCCAATTTAGGGCTTCACTCCCTATTCCCAAGCATACACAATCCTGACTTTTATTGATTTCAATAAAGAAATAGCTTAGATTTGTGTTGCAAATAACTCACGAAATTTTCCTAGTAAAAATTAGGGCAAAAAATTTCGTTCATTCGTTTGTGTTATTGTCTGAGCAGGTTTGACCTCCAGGCGCAGGATTCGAGATGACAAAAAATGAGTCTTAATCCAAAATAAAGAAAAGAAGAAAAGGAACAAAAAGAAGTGAACTCAAAGTGCTGAAGTGGAGAAAGATGCGGACTGCTCAAAATTTGATTGAAGTCACAAGCTTCGCATGTCCTGCCTTGATCCCAAAGCTGAAGAATGAACCAGTGGTTGCAGCTAACGAGCATCAAGATTCAGATCGGAATCGACAGCAAGAACCAGCTAAGACTCAAGATCAAGCTTCAAGAGATTTATATGTAGGAATATTGTAACTCTTAGTTGATAGGCTTAGCTAGATTAGCTTTTTATTTTTCCATTTGGTGTAATAAGGAGTTCAGCAAGGAGTAGCAGCAGCAGCAACAGTGAAATCACAGCTTTCCGGTAGTCCCAGCTACCAAAACTTCTAGAACTACACTGACCTGATCGATTCCTTTATAGCCAAAGATATGTAGGCAACCTCTGAAGCAAGGTTCGGTCAGACTCGTTTCAAAAATGTTTCTCATGAAGTGTCAAACGGGCAAAAATCCCCCATAATTGCTCATTTTATCTTTGCCCGAAAACCCTTCGTGTCTCCGCTCAAAAAGGGGCAGCTGTGAGCACGTGATTTTTGTCTCACCTGAATTACTCCTACAAAATTCCAAAATTAGTTTTTTTTTTTCCTTTCAATTGTTTTTTATTTTAGGAATTATTTTAGAATTTTCCGGTTTGTTTGCATTTTGTGTGCATGTTTAATTTTGTTTAATTCATCAAAATACAAAAAATATGTTGCATTTGAATTTAGAGTTTAATTTTATATTTTTAGATTAATTAGTAAATTAGTATATTTTACAAAAATGGAAAAATCACAAAAAATGATTTATTTTTGCCTTGTTTAATTTTTAGCTTTGATTTTCGTTAAGTTTCTTTCAATTTAGTATTATTTAGAGCTAATTAATTTAATTAGGTAGGATAATTTGTATTAGGAATTAATTTAGATTTCATTTTTTAATATTGAAAAAGAAAAAGATTTTTGGAATAAAAAAAAACAAAATTGAAAAGAAAAAGGAAGGGAAATAAAGAAATTAGATGTTTGGGCCATTTAAATTTGAATTCCCTAAGCCCAAACCAAATTCCCCTTTTCTACCCGTCCAAACCCGTTAAACCAGCCCAAAACCCGTCTCTCACCCGGTCTGCCCCTACTCATAATCCCAACAACCCTTTTACCTCAAGCAGATCTCAGTCGTTAGATTTCTACAATCCAACGGCTCGGAACTATTGAGTCTTTACTATAAAAGTGTCTGAACACCTGCACCCCCCCCCCCCNATCTTTCTAGCATAACCTGGCAATCTTCCCAATTTAGGGCTTCACTCCCTATTCCCAAGCATACACAATCCTGACTTTTATTGATTTCAATAAAGAAATAGCTTAGATTTGTGTTGCAAATAACTCACGAAATTTTCCTAGTAAAAATTAGGGCAAAAAATTTCGTTCATTCGTTTGTGTTATTGTCTGAGCAGGTTTGACCTCCAGGCGCAGGATTCGAGATGACAAAAAATGAGTCTTAATCCAAAATAAAGAAAAGAAGAAAAGGAACAAAAAGAAGTGAACTCAAAGTGCTGAAGTGGAGAAAGATGCGGACTGCTCAAAATTTGATTGAAGTCACAAGCTTCGCATGTCCTGCCTTGATCCCAAAGCTGAAGAATGAACCAGTGGTTGCAGCTAACGAGCATCAAGATTCAGATCGGAATCGACAGCAAGAACCAGCTAAGACTCAAGATCAAGCTTCAAGAGATTTATATGTAGGAATATTGTAACTCTTAGTTGATAGGCTTAGCTAGATTAGCTTTTTATTTTTCCATTTGGTGTAATAAGGAGTTCAGCAAGGAGTAGCAGCAGCAGCAACAGTGAAATCACAGCTTTCCGGTAGTCCCAGCTACCAAAACTTCTAGAACTACACTGACCTGATCGATTCCTTTATAGCCAAAGATATGTAGGCAACCTCTGAAGCAAGGTTCGGTCAGACTCGTTTCAAAAATGTTTCTCATGAAGTGTCAAACGGGCAAAAATCCCCCATAATTGCTCATTTTATCTTTGCCCGAAAACCCTTCGTGTCTCCGCTCAAAAAGGGGCAGCTGTGAGCACGTGATTTTTGTCTCACCTGAATTACTCCTACAAAATTCCAAAATTAGTTTTTTTTTTTCCTTTCAATTGTTTTTTATTTTAGGAATTATTTTAGAATTTTCCGGTTTGTTTGCATTTTGTGTGCATGTTTAATTTTGTTTAATTCATCAAAATACAAAAAATATGTTGCATTTGAATTTAGAGTTTAATTTTATATTTTTAGATTAATTAGTAAATTAGTATATTTTACAAAAATGGAAAAATCACAAAAAATGATTTATTTTTGCCTTGTTTAATTTTTAGCTTTGATTTTCGTTAAGTTTCTTTCAATTTAGTATTATTTAGAGCTAATTAATTTAATTAGGTAGGATAATTTGTATTAGGAATTAATTTAGATTTCATTTTTTAATATTGAAAAAGAAAAAGATTTTTGGAATAAAAAAAAACAAAATTGAAAAGAAAAAGGAAGGGAAATAAAGAAATTAGATGTTTGGGCCATTTAAATTTGAATTCCCTAAGCCCAAACCAAATTCCCCTTTTCTACCCGTCCAAACCCGTTAAACCAGCCCAAAACCCGTCTCTCACCCGGTCTGCCCCTACTCATAATCCCAACAACCCTTTTACCTCAAGCAGATCTCAGTCGTTAGATTTCTACAATCCAACGGCTCGGAACTATTGAGTCTTTACTATAAAAGTGTCTGAACACCTGCCCCCCCCCCCCCCACGTCTCGTCTCTCTCATATCTCCACTCTTAACGACAATAGCCCCGAAACCCTAGCGGCGCCTTACTTTTCACCCCCTCGAGCCTGGTGGCGCCACGACCAAATTGACCCCAAATCAATATCACATAACCACCATGACCCCCTCATTCCAAATCTTCACTCTATTTCCCTCGAATCTTGCCAGAGCTTCTCGAATCTTAAATCTAAAGTTCGAGCCCTAAAAGCCCCAAATCCAAATCTATACATGCAAGGCTGTTTCTCCAGTATTCCTGAGTATCCAGGGCCAGTTTTATCTCAAAATAACGTTATTCTCTTGTTCTTGACAAAGAACAAGTTATTGATATTATTTGGGGGTTTAAATTGGAATATCAGGATCGAGTTCGTGCTTTGGTCGGTGAGTTTTCCTTCATTCTTTGTTCATTTTTAGTGTTATTTCAACTTTAGTTCCTCTTCATCTCTCCATCATTTTCTTTGGTTAATTCAACTGAAACTCGACCAAAGTTTGTGGTCGAGATTAAGTAATGTCCTTTTTGTTCCTTTTTAGTTTTCTTTTCCCAAATCTTGTTCCCTGACTTTTCTTGGTCTATTTAGTCTTTCTTGTTAACAGCATAATTGAAGTTCTGATTTCATCTCTCGTTTAGTCACCTAGTTAATTTAATTTGGTTTATTTTGATAACTTAGTCAATTTCCTGCTTACTTGTGTTTAATAATCGTTCAATTAGTGTAGGTTTGGTTTCGAAATCATTTAAGTGTTTGCCCTCAGTTTTTTGACTGATTTGATTTGGCTCATTTTGTTGTTTAGGCTTTGAAGCCACTTTAGAACTCACCGAGGGGGTTGATTTAGGTCATTGGGTCAGAATTGAGCCCACATTTGGTTTAACTATTGGGTTAATTTGACCCATGACCCATATTTGTCTGGTTTTAGGGGTAAATAATAGGGCACAAAGGGGTAGTTTAGGAATTGTAGGTGGAAGGAATCTCAGTAACTGAATTAGGAAGCTTCTAGGAAGGTGTCATTGGGACTTATGTGAAAACTGAGTTTTTAAGTTACGGACATTTAAGCAAAATGAAAATTTCAAAAGGATTTAGGTGCAAAACTTAGCTTATTTCTGCATCTCTAAAACCTTGCCTGTAAAGGCACATTTTCTTCAAGCTCAAGTCAGATTTTTAGAGATAAAAATTCCTGAAAAAGCAAAAACGGCTGAGTTCTTTGAGAAAAATTCTGAATTCCTACATTCCATTGCTGAAAACTACCAAAACCCTGTTTGTTTTTTTATTTCTGATTCTCTTAGTTAGCTAAAACTATTGAAAAATACCAGAGTTGTATTTCTAGTTGGAGAAATGGTTTAAGTTTGGGTTTGAAGTTGGATTCTGATCTGTTGTTTCTTCCATTGTTCCCACGACTATTTTGGAGCTGGTTCTACAGTTTTATTGTTGAAATCTAGGTTCTGTTCTGCTGCTGTTATTTCTTAAACTCAAAATTTTCTTTGTTTTACTGCTGTAATTAGGTACTCTTCTACACCTCATGGATATGTGAAATAAAGGGATTCGAAGCTATGCTATTGTGCCAAAGCTTGTGTTACGTTACTTTTTATTTTACATGTTGCATTCCTGCTGTACTTCCATGTTGATCAATAATACATCTAGTTTTTGTTTACATAATTCGTTTGGTGATTTCAATCTTTGCCTTAAAGTTCCATTTGTAAATGGGAAGAATACTTTCATTTTCAGTCGATTTGGTTTGTGAATGGTTTAAGTTTCTGTTTGTATGTATGGATTGTAAGGAATTAGTGCATTAGAAATTTCAAAAGAATAAGCATGTCTCATATCTGCTTTAGCTTGAAAAATCAGTGTTGTTGAGGGAATTTGTTTGAATATGTTTAAATTGACTCTCTTAAGGTCTGAACTAGGAATTGTCATGATACAGTTCATCTAGTTTTGTATATGTTGTTTGGAAAATCATGTAGTACTCTTTACTTTGTAAAACCATTGATGAATCTAAAGTTATTAGTTAGTTTACAATCAGTTGGTTAAAAATGGTTTGGGTAATGACCTTAAGGGTAAAGCTATGTACATAATTACTATTGGTGTAATTGTGAGCATGTTTAGGCTAATTTTAATGTTAAAATTGTCCATTTGATAATCCCTAAGGTTTTGTATTGCTGTTGTGTGCATGGAAAAGGGATTTAATTGAAGTTGGAAGTTCATGCAAATGTCCATTAAGTTAGTTTGAACTGATTCAAATCTGATAGCATGTATAACTTGCATTGTTGGTAGTTAGCTGGGTTTGATGTTGATACCTCTCTTAACGTTTCTGATATTGAGTGCATGCCTGGAGACCCGAATTCGAGTCTCGTCCCTATTTCCTCCTTGATTCTCCAAGATGTAGGCCAATTTTGGGCCTGGGGGCCTAGGGCCACCTGAAAACGGAATATGTTTGGCCCATCAGAGCATGCCTTTTAGTTTCCCACCTAAAGGTTGTGGCTGCCTCAAAACCACTTCCCTCCCTCTCTTTAGCAACAATTTTCTTTAATTAGTTCAAACATTCTAATTCAATTTCCTTTAATTTTTATTAATTAGATTCCATTAGATAGATTTGAGGTGCGCCATATTGGATAAGATTAGTCTATGGCCGTCAAGGTTTAGTTTGAGTTCTTCCTTTAATAAAATGAATTGAGGTGTGTCGTGCCAAATAAAATCTCACAAATGCATGGCCCTCGCTTAATTAATTTAAATCCTTAGAAATCGAGGCGTGCCATTTAGTTGAATTTTTCATGGCCCTTGCAAATTTGAAAGTGCGTAGTTGCTTTAGGCGCGCTATTTTAAAAATTACTTTCCTAAACTCGTGTGTGCATTTTATATGACTCAAATCCAAATCTCAACAACGTTAAATAAAATATATCACGAACTGCGGGTGCATTTCATGTGGCGTGGTCCAAAGACGTATTTTAGATAACGTTAAAATTTCCCATCACTTGGTTAAAAATGGTTTGGGTAATGACCTTAAGGGTCAAGCTAAGTATAGAATTACTATTGGTGTAATTGTGAGCATGTTTAGGCTAATTTTAATGTTAAAATTGTCCATTTGATAATCCCTAAGGTTTTGTTTTGCTGTTGAGTTCATGGAAAGGGGTTTAATTGAAGTTGGAAGTTCATGCAAATGTCCATTAAGTTAATTTGAACTGATTCAAATCTGATGGCACGTAAAACTTGCATTGTTGGTAATTAGATGGGTTCGATGTTGATACCTCTCTTAACGTTTCTGATATTAAATGCACGTCTAGAGACCCGAATTCGAGTCTCGTCCATGTTTCCTCCTTGATTCTCAAAGATGTAGGCCAATTTTGGGCTTGGGGGCCTGGGCCACCTGAAAACGGAACATGCTTGGCCCATCAGAGCATGCCTTTTAGTTTCCCACCTAAAGGTCGTGGCTGCCTCAAAACCACTTCTCTCAAATAATTGGCCCTCCCTCTCTTTAACAACAATTTTCTTTTATTAGTTCAAACATTCAAATTCAATTTCCTTTAATGTTGATTAACTGGATTCCATTAGATAGATTCGAGGTGCGCCATATTGGATAAGATTAGTCTATGGCCCTCAAGGTTTAGTTTGAGTTCTTCTAATAAACTGAATTGAGGTATGCCGTGCCAAATAAAATCTCATAAAAGCATAGCCCTCGCTTAATTAATTTAAATCCTTTAGAAATCGAGGCGTGCCATTTAGTTGAATTTTTCATGGCCTCGCAAATTTGAAATTGTGTAGTTGCTTTAAGCGAGCTATTTTAAAAGTTACTTTCCTAAACTCGGGTGTGCATTTCATGTGACCCAAATCCAAATCTCAACAACGTTAAATAAAATGTGTCGCGGACTGCGGGTGCATTTCATGTGGCGTGGTCCAAAGACATATTTTAGGTGACGTCGAAATTTTCCTTAAAAATAATAATGATAATAATAATAATTAAAGACGGTTTAAAAAGTTAAATATACCATAGGCTAAAGCATGTATTAAAATCAGATAATGGGTCCATTATGATATTTTAAGCGACCTGCCCTTGGGTTAACAGAATTCCTTATTCAGAATTTCTAGTTCGCAGACTTCAAAAGGAAAATCAAAATTTTCCTCGATTTGGGATTTAAAAATAAATCGGTGACTTGGGATACCAAATAAACTATCCCAAGTGGTGACTCTTATAAATAAATAATCTCATTTCGAATAATGTCACTAAAAGTGGAAAAACAAGGATAGGCTCTTTGTAATTTCCCAACCCCCCTGATGTCATGACCCAAACCCGAACCCGGTCGTGATGCCGCCTCTCGTGAAGACAAGGCCAACTAGACCAATACAGAACACCTCATTTAAGTAGTTAATTACCATTAAGCAGTTTTAAAGCTTGATTTAATAACAATAGTTTGCGGAAGTATAGAAAAAAACAGTAGAAACCATCCGACACAGCCCAAACTAGGGTGTCACAAGTCACGAGCGTCTAAGATAAAAAATCTCTCATATGTAACTACAGAGTCTCAATACTAGAATGAAAGTAAAGATATAGATAGAGAGGAGCTCCAGGCTGCGAACGCCAGCAGCTACCTAAAGTCTCCTCGAAGATCCGCCTGAGCTGGACGAGTCCACACTCGGGAGCGGGACCTGCTATGCTTGAACCTGCACACACGGTGCGGGGAGTAATATGAGTACTCTGACCCAGTGATTAATAAATATAAATAATGACTAAAAGCAAGAAAACACGCGAAAGCACAAAGTAATCTATACAAAGCAGTAAAATCCCTTAAAATAGTAAATCATTGAAGTAATCAAGTAAAATCCCTTTTAACAAGTAAAACAGGTAATTTGACAGTTAAATAACAAATAGGAATCCGCCCCTCGGGCACATTATCAATCTCTCATAACAGTATCAGCCCCTCGACCTCATTCTCAGATTATAATGGGTACTTGTGCTCACTGGGGGTATACAGATTCCGAAGGGGCCCCTTACGGCCCAATCGCTATATCAAGCCACCTCTTGGCATCAACTTTCGGCTCTCGGCCTCACATCACTCAATCCACATCGTGGCATATAAATGCATCTTGTGAGCACGTGATTTTTGCCTTATGTGAGAATTATTCCCAAAATTTCAAAATAAATAGTTTTGCATTGTGTGT
>MU751676.1:0-10010 GCA_026770625.1 Nicotiana glauca
CTGAACTACGTTTGACTTGATCCCGAAAGGGTACGTAAGCAGCCTCACTGAGGTTCAGTCACAACCAAAGAAAAGCCCAAGAATCCCCAAGAATGAAACTGGGGCAGAAGTTATGCTTGTTGTGAAAGATATGATTCCGAAAGTTATAATTTTTGAACCCATGTTGGAATATTTTGAGCCTTTATACCTTTCTTTCTAAACCCATCCAAAAGTCACATTACGATCCAAGAAAGACCTTCTGATCAATTTTAAGAAATGTCAATACAAGCAAGTAAGAGGACTCATGTTATGGACAACACTCTGGTACCAGAAGAAAGGAAATTGAAAATGAGAGACTCTTATTGGTGAAAACCCTTACGGGCACCGTAAGGCGATGTGAGTTGAGAGATATTAAAATGAAAGAGTCTTATTGGTTAAAACCCTCACGGGCACCATAGGGCGAAAAGTGAGTTTTCAGATTGAGCAAATGAAGAAGGAATGTGGTTGAAAGGTGTTTGAAACATGGCAAAACAAGCGAGGTTTGGGTTTTGGTGAAAGTTAGATTGAGAAGTATGGAACAGCAAATGTGGCAATTGACAGTTGATTGATTGGACAGACTAGGCTGGTTAATCCAAAATGCATGGCACGGTCAGTGGAATCAGCCTTTCCACTCAGATAAGTCCTATCCTCTTTTTCTTTTCAGAGTCTTTCTATACTCAAAATCTTCAAGGTCATTGCATTTTATTTTTCTTGAAGTCTGTCTATAAGACGTTTCAGTCCAAGCTAACTACCAGCTTCTCAGTTGTATGGCACAACGAGATCGGGACATATCAAAAGAAAGTAAAACACGAAGGACCTATGCAAATCTCATCAGAAGGGTAATCAGATAATTGGAGGGAGAAGCAAAGTTTCACAAAAAGGGAACAGAAACACCAAAACAGTAACACAAGGTATAACAATTGGGTCATCAGGATCAGATGGTTTGAAAGTCAGACGGGAAGTCATGGCAAGTCAAAGCAAGTCCAAAGAAGCAAGTCGGAGCAAATTCAGAAGCGAGAGCATGGCCAACAAGAATGCCAGCAGCTAACTACCATTTTTATATTAACAAATCTTTCTTTGATTAGCACAGGGGCAGAAATTTTCCTCGTTTTGTATGGTTGTTGCAAGCAGGAGCCCACCTGAAGAACAAGGGAATATTTTTCAAATTTAGCAAGCAGGCGCCCACCTGAAGAACAAGGGAATACATTCCAAACGCAGCAGTCAGGCACCCACCTGAAAAACAAGGGAAGTATAATGCAACTCTTATCTTTCAAGTTAACATTCAGTAACACAACGCGCCCAGTTATCAAACTGGGGCAGAAAATATTTTCCTCGTTTTGTGTGTTTATTGCAAGCAGGAGCCCACCTGAAAAACAAGAGAATATCTTTTCAAATTTAGCAAGCAGGAGCCCACCTGAAGAATAAAGGGAATATCTTTTCAAACGCAGCAAGCAGGAGCCCACCTGAAGAACAAAGGGAATATCTTTTCTAAATACAACAAGCAGGCACCTACCTGGAAAACAAGGGAAGTACAATCCAAATTTTAGCTTTTACTTTTAATATCTGATAACACGATATGCCCAGTCACCATACTGGGGCAGAAAAATTTTCTTTGGTTGTCTATTTTGTCGTAAGCAGAAGCCCACCTGGATAACAAGGAAATACTTTCTCAAAGTAATCGCAAGCAGGAACCCACCTGGAGAACAAGGGAATACATTTTAAAGCAATCGCAAGCAGGAGCCCACCTGGAGAACAAGGGAATACCTTTTCAAGCAGTCGCAAGTAGGAGTCCACCTGAAGAATGGACAAATATTTCAAAATATCGCCAAGGCAATAGCCAGAATTCCATTGAAAGAATACAAGATGCAAGTTCAAGGCAACACAAGAGCAAGTTTGAAGGCATAAATAGGATTTCTTATAACTCATAGAGCATAGCTTAGGCTAGCTTCTTTTTATCTTTACACGGTGTAATAAGGGGGTCAGCAAGCAGTAACAGCAGCAACAACAGTGAAATCACAGCTTCTGGTAGTCCCAGCTACCAAACACTCCTGAACTACACTGACCTGATTCCTGTTCATCCCAGGATATGTAGGCAACCTCTAAAGCAGGGTGCGGTCAAAATCTTTCAAAAATGCTTCACACGGAATATGCAAATGGACAAAAATCCCTCATTACCGCTCACTTATCTTTGCACGAAAACTCTTCGTGTTTCCGGGCAAAGAGGGGCAGCTGTGAGCACGTGATTTTTGCCCTAAGCAAATTATTCCTAAAAATCCAAAACAAAATAATTTTTCTTTATTTTTACAAATTTTGTTGATATTTTTGCATTTTTATGTTAATTAGTTGCATAATAATTCATATTAAAATAAAAAATATATGCATATGCTTTAGAATTTTTAATTTTACATTTTAGTATTAAGTAGGTATTAATTCATTTTAGAATAATTTAAAGAAAATTACAAAATAATAGTCTTAGACCTTTTTTGATAATTATTGCATTTTTTAGAAGTTAATTAGGTTTTGCTTTAGTTTTACAAAAATCAGAAAAAATAGTATGCAAAGTAAAAAATATATAAAATACAAAAAGATAAAAAAATACAAAATATAAAATACAAAATGCAAAAGGAAAATACAATACAAAAATAATATGAGTGAAATACAAGAAAAGTAAATAAAAGAACAAAAGAAAGAAATGGACTGTTAAAGAACTTGGGTTAATTACCCCAAGCCCAAACAAAAAATATCCGCCCCAAGCCCAAATACACCCCAATCCAATCTATTATTTCGTCCAAATCCGGTCTGGCCTCATGTAAGCCAAACGACGCCGTTTAGAGGCATTTAGTCTCAGCCTTTGATCCCATCTAATCTAACGGCCAGGGCCTGATCTCATTAAAAACAAAACGTCGTCGCCTAAGCATTATTAGATCTCAACCGTTCACTTTAATTCATCCAACGGCTGTGGCTCATTACTATCCTTTTAATATATCAAAATAAATTAAAACCCTAAAATATTTTTACTCTTCTTCATCTTCTTCCTTAGTTTAGTCGCCCCCATCTCCCCTGTCGACCCCGCCGGAACCCTACCGGCGGGAAACACCACCTAAACCAACCAACCCCAAAATTATACCACCTGACCACCTTCAACCCCTCTTTCCACCCTTATACTCCGTTTCCTTCAAATATTGCCCCATCTGCTCGAATATTGAAAGTTGTCTCGCCGGAACCCTAACTCCGGCGAACAACACCTCACCCAACTTAGCCCAAAATTACACCATAGCTTCTTCTTGATACCCTCTACCCGATTCTGAAAGTCTTGAACCTCAAATCCAACTAGAACACCTCGAATATAAGTCTGAAAATTTTCTGTTAAGACAAAGTTTTACAAAAAATTGCCGTAAAAGCTTTCCTCTTCTGTTCTTGAGGGTTCTGATAGACGGTCAAGCGAATAAAAGGCTAAGTTTTCTCCTTTTTTTTTATTTTTGCATGCATTTTTGCCTTTTGGTTTTACCCTGATCTTGATTAATTTCTGTTTAGTTTTACTAGGGTTTACTGATTTTTTTAAAGAAAATAGCATCTTTTAGTTTAAATTCAAAATTGATACTATTAAGTTTCTGTTACTTTCAATAAATAAGTAATTAGATATTAATTGAAGGATAATTAGTAATAGATTTTGGTTTAAATTCTGATTTAGTAAATAAATTGATATCAAATTAGTAGAATTGAATTTTTATGATCGAACAGTGTGATTTTAATTGTTTATTTTATTAACTTCTGATATTAGTATGGATGATTGGTTATAGCTGTCATATTTTCATTAGTAGTTAGTTAATCATTAGAATTAAAATCAAATTAAATTTGGGGATTAAATAAATTCAGGGTTTAAAAGGGTTGAATTGTAATAGGTTGCTCAGTAAATCCAACTTAGTTTCAGGGGTATTTTGGGTACATAAAAAGGGTTAGTAGTAATTAACAAAAGAAGGGGGGATATTTTGGGTATAGAAAAAGGGTAATTGGGTAGATTTTGAAGTAAAGTGAGGGTAGATAGGGAATTACACTAGACTAGAAGGTTCTAGATGGGGGTAGTAGTATAAATCTTAATAAATAAGTGTAGTCAATTGAATAACAAGTTAAAAAATAAGGGTATAACTGAAATAAAAGAGAGACTAATAGGTAAATTCTGAAATTTAAAGTTCCCTCCAAATCTAACTCTATAAATAGGCATAGATATGCCTTATTTTACAAGTTTTGAAATCTGAAAAATTATCCTCCAAGTAATCTTTCATTCTTAGAGCCTATTTTCGAAATTCTTAATTCCAAAAACTCAGAAACATTAGAAATAGTAGAAAAATCCAAAGTTATACTGTTTCATTGATCCATCAATCTAGATTTGAAGACTATGCAGTAATTCTCTCATGATCTAGTATTCGAAAATCTGTGAAGTTGCAATTGGGATTAGTCGAGTTGATTTTCTGGTTGAAATCCTGTTGCTGTGGTTTTAACTCTGGTGTTTTGAGGCTGTGATTGAAATTTGCTGTCCTTGTTCCTGTTGCTGTCGTTGATTCATAGTAACTGACTCTTTTCCTTCTCATATTTCCTTTACTCAGGTACATCTCTTAATTCCAGTAATTGTAAGCTGAAGATATGAGTTTAAATACATGGAAGATCTGAAGCTTAAAGTTCAATTCGATTTTTGTTGTATATTAAAGTAGTTCATTCGTTAATGTTCTCTAGATTACTACTGTTTGTTTTGTTTTAATAACTGGACTGGACTGTACGATGATTTGGTGTTAGACTATTCATTTTTACATATATAGAGGATCATTTGTTTTAAAGTGAAAAATAATAAAAATGCATATTTGTGGTTGAGTTACATGATACTGTTAGGAAATTAGTTTCAATACTTTTAATACCTGATTTAGATCTGTTCGAATCGAAGTGATGGATTGTGGACTATAATTCATAGCTAATTAGATTTAGATTTAGTATTGTTGTTATTTGTTAAGTTTAGCCAAATTTTGTTTAGTTTAATTCGAATCAGGTAGTTAAGCCAAAACTGGCACATAGATAAAGTTGAGTTCTGTGATGAGCATATGCCTTAAATAATGTTGTAATAAAGTAGCCTTGATAATTCTGGACAGTAATAGAAATGAATAGATCATTTGGTCTTAGTTATTGTCTATACTGGTAGATATCATAATTAGCAAATGCAATTTATATTTTGTCTAGAATCATTAGGTTTAATGATGTAGGTATAATCAGTTCATATTCATAATTTTAAAAATTAGTTGATAACTTAGATCATTCTTATTGAATTTGAGTACATTAGAGTAGTTTGAGTAGCTTAATCAAATCGGATTTGTGGCCTAGTTTGACTGATAGTCATTATTTAGGCCAAATTGGGCTTTAACCTATTAATAGACGGCTCGCATCCAAATCTGAACATGCCTATTTTTTTTGTGAGATTACACATTTTTCCTTCTTTTAGACCATTTGTGGACCCAATCCGTGTGAGAAGAGGCATTACCCATTAAAATTCTGTTTGGATTTAATATAGGGATACTGTTAGCGTGATTTAACAATGTAAATTAATTATACAAATAGAAAAATCATAATTGCTTTTAGGATTGATCTTTAAATAAAATGAGACGAGCCTCGCCCAATAAAAATACAAAAGGCGGGCCCTCATTAATGACTTACTAAAAATACTTAGAAATTGGGAGGATCATTTAGCGAATTTCACGGTCTTCCCCAAAGATAATAAACACGTAGTCGCTTTAGGCGCGTATGTTAATAATATTACCTTCCCAAATACGGGTGTACATTTATGTGACCTAAATCCAAATCTCAACAAAGTCAAAATGTGTTAAAAGCCACGGGCGCACTGGTGCGACGTGGTTCGTGATATATTTTTACGATGTTATAATTCTTGTAAAAAATAAAATAAATAATAAATATAATAAAAGCGGGTTATTAATAAAAGGCACATAAAAATAGAACATGTATCGAAATCAGATAAAAATTAAATACAACAGTTGAGCGACCGTGCTAGAACCACGGAATTCAGGAAAGCCTAGCACCTTCTCCCGAGTTAACAGAATTCCTTATCCGAATTTCTGGTTCGCGGACTGTTAACAGAGTCATATTTTCCTCGGTTCGGGATTCAACCGGTGACTTGGGACACCATTAATCTCTCAAGTGGCGACTCTGAAATTTAATAATAAATCCCGTTCCGATTGTCCTTTAATTGGAAAAACTCCTTTACGCCCTTCCCGGGGTGTATTAAACGTAAAAAAAATGAGGTGTGACAGCAGGGCCGTAACATTCAATGAATTGCGCCTACTTACGGGTCTCCTCCGCTAGAGGCAGCAGGTCGGATACCCACTGCTTAATATTGGTTATGAACCGAGGAGTGTGAGCTATCGCTGCAAGATCACAGAAAAACCATAAGAATGATATAATCGGAACCACTAAACTCACGTACAATAAGTGATTCGACGAATAAGAATGCTTACGTATCGAATTCTACCTCTCAGGGAATTCGATGGGATTGGACACCAGGTGTTCCGTCCTGATAAAGAAATATCTGCGTCAATAGCCCCGGTTAGGCCGATCGTCGGTTTGAACGATCAACCCCTTTGAGCCACGATTTTTTAAATGCAGCATGGTACCCGGCAGATAGCTGGCACTGAATAGCTACAAAAGGTGGTAGACAGAGACCTCCAACCCAGCCAACCCCGCGTACGTAGATACTACCCTACACACCTTTAGGGTATACGGAGTGAGTTGAGAGGGACACGTGTTATAGAAACGGCAAAGCTCTTCCGCCAATGGAAGAAGGGGGAGGCCATAGCCGATCGAAAAGGGGTATTCGTAGAATGTACAATATCCCGGTCTGTGGGTGTTCGCGTAATCCTCCCCCGCCAGAACCATCTCCACATGAGCAGGTACATCATACGACGTACGAAGAAGGTCCAAATCAACTTGTTTTAACTCAGATTTCTCCCAAGGCTATTCGGGAGAATCCCGTTGAAAGTCCTTCCTAACAAGGAGTTGATTTGGGAGTACGTTATTTACAGTAAGAGGGGTGAGATCCTCCCCTTTCTCTCCCTTATTATCGCCGGACGGAGGCGGTACGTCAGATGATTTATTATTGTGATCCCTTGAAGTGTTATCACGTTTAGATTTCGTCATGATTTTCGATTGAGAAACGATGTGTTACACAACCACGAATATATTCTTACGGAAGCGGTGGGTTTTCGTAAAAAGAAAGCGTTTTCTTGAAATGGTCGGAAAACTTTTGCAAATGATCTAAAGCTAGGTTAAATTGAACCCTTTCCCTATTTATAGGGATGGCTAGCATTGAAATCGAAGAGGCAAAACCCAAACAGGCGCGGAAAACTAAGCACCAGAACACCTTTTGTACTTCCTCGGGAACACGCGTAATGATGACGTTTGCATACGGTAACGTCCTTTCAGAGAAGGGTTTGCGCGCTAATATATTGACAGATTCAAATGGTCGCCCCTTCATGCCGTCATCTCCAAACATGATCAATCTTTTCCTAGTACACGGTTCGTGGTTCCGTCCATCGGCGACATACTTCGTTACGTCACCAACGAACGAAGGGACTAACTGTATAGGGTCAAAATTCTGCCCATTGCGACAGCAACGACCCATGACTAAACAATAGTCGTAGTGAGGGTACGACCTCAGAAGGTCGGAGCGAAAACGTGCTCCTAAGTTTCGTCGTCCCCTCGAGGACACGTGACCTATCTATGTATTTGTTTTATTGTTTCGAGGGGGTTTCCTGCTATATAAAGGGGGATCCCAATATTGTAAAGGGGATCAGATCTTTTCTAATACAAGCTCTCTCTCTCTCTCTCTCTCTACCTTTTACTCTCTAGAACACTCAATCTATCAAAAGCAATAAGAGATATTATCCACATTTCTAGGTCTTATTATTTTCGATTATGATTTACCTTTGATCTATTTTTTGATTGTATTTGCCTGCAAAGTATTTATTAACTTTCGAGTCAAACATGCATATTATATATAAAAACTATACAAATTTTACACACTTTTTCGACTACCAAATATAAATAATTCCTGGCATGGGCTAAAAGTAATGATACCCAAATCTCAAACTAGGACATAACAAATCTCAGCTACTGAAGACAGCAGTAGAGGGAATTGTAATGGGAAAATATGCTATTTCTATGACGATCAATGACATTGTTTTTACAATTTTTTTTGTTTGTTTTAGATTTAATAAATAAAACACTATTAAGTGGCTAAATAAGTAATAAGATGAATGTAATTACTAATATACGACAAGGGCGTCATTGGGTTATTTTGAAGCGGCAGATAATGCCAATGGAAATGGGGTCTCCTCATCTTAATGATGGTCTCATCTCTATACATTTATTACAACTCAGTTGACTGTTGTCAAAGTAGCGATGGAGTCAGAAATTTTATTAAGGAAATTAAAATATAAAGAGTAAATACATGAAAATGTCAAGAATATTCTAGGTATAGTATATATCAGAAAAACGTCGACTTAAATCCTCTTGACCTGTTGGACAAGTATAGCTCCGCCCTTGCCTTTAGGCACATCTAGCTGCATTTAGAGGCGGACCTAAAATTAGTTTTGTATATGTTTAAATGTATGAATATAACAATAATAAGATCACACTCATTCTAAACTCATCGACATGAAATCTTGGACTCAATTCTTGCCTCGCATACTCATCAACAGCAACAACAACATATCCAGTATTATCCCACACTATGGGGTTTGGGGAAGATAGTGTGTACGTAGACTTTACCCCTACCTTGTGAGGATAGAGATGCTGTTACCAATAGAACCTCGGCTCAAGAAAACAAATATTAAACTGTAGATAAAAAATCAAAAGATGTGAAGGGGTTCATTACCAAACTCAGCTCTTGTTCATCCACAACAGTCACAGGTGGCTTTGACACAAAAAGAGAGTATTTAAAAGCTCAAAACAGGGGGAGAGACAATAATTTTGCTGTCTCATTTACTACAGCAATTCAATGCAGTATTCCTTCACCTACCTGTCTGAGAAGACATCAAGTCTCATATTAATCATGTCTGTCAAAAGAAAAGAAATCTTTTATCTTTCATCTCTTTTCACAATAGAAAAAACACAAAATAAAATGAAGTGCATGATACAAAATGTTGTCACTTGTCAGGAAAGAAAGAAAGAGACCTCCTCCCCCTCCGTGGGTCAAGGGGGAGGAGGAAGGTTAATATATATATATATATATATAAAAAAAATATATCGGAAAGCTATGACTCGCTTCGTATATTATACGGAGCTAGCTCTTCCGGAAGAGCATAGATTAGTGATAATTATAAAGGCATATGATAGTAGTGGGGTTCCAGATGTTATCGCTAGATTGAGATTTGAAAGGTGATAGATACTTCGGCTGCTTTGTATCAAGCAAAAAGAAGGGGGTGGTAGGCTTCCTAGGGCGTGAACTTTCAATATCACCGTTATAAGCAATAAGTTTCAATTTTCAACCAATTGAAGTTTAAGCTGGTATGGATCTCTATAAGCAATTCTCTCACTATATCTACATATACAGTGAGATTTACTTCATAAGTAGCAGCAGAGCATATGACTTGGACACATTTCAGTATACCACATAATAATACAGGCAATTCTAGAAAGAGATTCTCCTAGCCAGAAAGTGTTTATATGGTCATACATTTTATACTATGGAAAGTATTTTGAATTTGTGACAATGACATACTTGGATATGTTTAAAGTTATGAAAGACCTTTGTCCATATTCTGCAATGTGAGATTTAAATGACAACTTAAATGCAACCTGCAACATATACAGCTAATCTAAAACTCTTTCAACCTGCTTATATTAACTTCTGTCCTCATTACTCTTTATATACAGCTTTTCTCTTGTATCACTAAACATCAGTTAAGTCTTTACTAACCCCCCCCCCCCCCCCCCCC
>MU751676.1:10297-31559 GCA_026770625.1 Nicotiana glauca
CATTCTCTTTTCTCTCCTTTAGTTCCATTGAGAGCAAACCAAGATGGTAAAGGAGAAAAACATGCAAACTTCTCTAATCCTGTGGGCTGCAGTTGCCGCTTTGCTCTCACAGAATTTGCTCATTCCTGTAATGTCTACTGCGGCGTTTGAAGAAAAGAAAACCTATCACTCTACGGACCCAAATATCAGAAGTCCTCCAAGATGTCTGCCCTTACCTCTCTATGTCATGCTGTTTTTGCCTTTTGCTTCGGTCTTTCTGTTATAAGCTTAATATTTGCTTAGGTACTGGACTAAAAAAGACAAATAAGAAATGTTACTATTACTACTAAATATTTGCTGAGTCAAGATATCTAGGATAATAGGATTCTTTTTCCAAATTCGGACTAGATTTTTGCTTGTAGACAGGTTCATGCAAATCTCCTTCAATCTCACAATTTTATATACTTTATGACAGCTTCGCGAACAACTCCATCGCATGGCTCAGGAGGCGGCTCAGGAACACCATCCTCTCAAGGAGGCGGTGGCCGAACACCGCCTGCTAATTGTGGTAATCCACCAAGTGGAGGGGGGCGTCGTACTCCCACTCCATCTCCTCCTTCTGGAGGACGTGGAGGTGGTTACTATCCATCCCCTCCAACTTCTGCTGGAACTCCTCCAAGTACTCCCTCCACTCCCACCCCACCAACTACTCCTATCATTGGCCCAGGCACGCCAAGCACTCCTGGTGTCTCTGTACCTTCACCTCCATTTGACCCCAATTCACCACCTTCTCGAGGTGGTTACTATCCCTCCCCTCCAACTTACGGTGGAACTCCTCCAAGTATTCCTACACCTAGCACCCCGTCCACACCAACCATTGTAACCCCACCTACTACTCCTATCATTGGCCCAGGCACGCCAAGCACTCCTGGCGTCTCCGTACCTTCACCTCCATTTGACCCCAATTCACCACCTTCTCGAGGTGGTTACTATCCCTCCCCTCCAACTTACAGTGGAACTCCTCCAAGTATTCCTACACCGAGCACCCCGTCCACACCAACCATTGTAACCCCACCAACTACTCCTATAATTGGCCCAGACACCCCAAGCACCCCTGGGATATCCACGCCTTCAACTCCATTTGACCCCTATTCACCACCTTCGGGCGGTTACAACTATCCCTTGCCTCCAACTTTTGGTGGAGGCCCTCCAAGTTTTCCTACACCAAGTACCCCCGGTTTTCCCACAATTCTAACTCCACCAACTACTCCAATCATCGACCCAGGCATTCCAAGCACTCCTGGTATTTACATACCTCCACCTCTATTTGATCCCAACTCACCACCTTTCCCGCTCAAGTAAGTGAATTGTGTCATCAGCTTTACATAGTCAATTGCAGTATGCAACATATACTAACATGAAATGTTATGAATAGCAGTTACTGGAGCACTAACCCGGACCTAATATGGGGCTTGTTTGGCTGGTGGGCAACTGTTGGTAGTGCATTTGGTGTGGCTGGTGCTCCAGGGTTCGGGGGAAACTTGAACCTGCTGCAAGCACTTTCAAACCCTCGTGCCGATGGCATTGGAGAGCTCTACAGGGAAGGAACAGCTTCTTTGCTGAACTCCATGGTGAGCAAGAATTTTGCTTACAGTACCAAACAAGTTAGGGATAGTTTTGTTGCAGCACTCAGTTCAGACAAGGCTGCAGCAGCTCAGGCGCGGATATTCAAGTTAGCCAACGAGGGTCGACTCAAGCCCAAAGCCTGAAAAACTCATATTTCCATAGTCCCTGTGTATCTTGCTATGTCCAGTTTCATTGTGATTTCCTGTGAGTTCGCTTTTGGGTTGAATCTTAATGTCTCAAGAGGATATCAACTTATAATCAGGTATATGTAAATTATTACTTGGATGTGCTGTGTGTTAGATTGCCTTATGCAGATTTCAGAAACATTTGAATGTCTTCTTTGTAAAGAAATCATATTTCCAAATAAAAAACAATGTAGTATTGTATTAGATCAGCGTGCTGTGTTCCAGAATCTCCACAAATAAACCTTAAAAGTTGAAAAGAGAGACAGGCACATGTCGTACAACCAACTATATAAATTGGAAAAGAACTAATCGTCGTTAGATGATCTTTCTTCAACAGAGTTTACCGATAGGAGAAAAATAATTAAGCAGTAGAATTGACAATATTGTGTCTATTGTACGCGGCTTCTGCTATATATGGAGTCCAGGGTAAGAATTGACCAAATTTTGTCTATCATATGCGGCTTTACCTTGCTGTTTCTGTAGCTTGAACCTGTAACCTCTGAAAACTCCCCCTGTCACAATAAAGGAGCACATGAAAACAAATGTAGTGCTTTCTCTAATTGTAGTGTTCGTTCAGAGACTAAGCTCCAAAACAGTTATCCATAATTGCATGTGCATTATTTGTGTCCGGATGATAATCCAAGACTTTTACCTTTGCAAATAAGCTGTTAAAAGTTAAAACTTACAGGTGCAACCGCAAGTCAATGTACGAGAACTCTGCAAAAAGGTTAACATAAGATACATTTCTCATTTCGGAGACATTTTCATTAAGATAATTACCCAAGCTCCGGGCATGTCCTTGGTTTGCATCACCTAATCAGTCATTTTTCCCAAAAGTTTCATTCATGTTTAACTTGCACAAGTAGATGACACAACAGTTTGAGCCAAAAAGGTTCAGATTTCAGTTTTAAACTTCATCATACCACTTTGATTCTGGTTTTTAAGGCACATCAGTGGCTTAAAACAAATAAATAATCAATGTCTAAAGGTAATAAAGCAAACAAAAGATTCAGTAGTCTTAATGAGATCTTGAAAAGATTGCTCAATGAGACATCGTGATGAATAGTTATGATTATGAGCAGCAGGGTTGGCAAAAAGCAACCCCACAATATTAAAGAAGCAATCGTACAACATTACATCTTTGGTTCACCACATTATAAGCTTTTAAGAAGTGCAGGACTATTCGTGCAGCATATCTAAAGGGCAGCCCGGCGTCGCGTTCACACAAGGTCTGTGGAAGGGCCGCACTCAAGAGGTGTGATGTAGACAGTCTACCCTAATGCAAGAATTAATGGCTTCTTTCATGGCTCGAACCCCTGTAGGTCACATGGAGACAACTTTACGGTTACTCCAAGGCTCCGCTTCTCATACAACATATCTATAACAGAAAATCAACCAACAATACAACTCTACAACCTAGATTAGATGCATCGTGGTCCATCTATACTTAATGGACTCAGCACCTAAACAGTATGAATTTCTACATAGTAATTTCCATTAAAATGCAAGCACAGCAAGTGGAATGGACCTGGTCAAAATATTATTAGCACCAAACAACATTATTCTGGTATTGTCAGCAGTCCAAAGCAGAGTGAGTGACATTCTTCCCGTGCTGTTAGAGGACATTACGCAGGACAGAAGACCTGATTAGCTCAAATGAGTCTCAAACCAGTTGAATATTTGCTCGGATTGCAAGCCGGTCATTTCATGAAAAGCAAATGCAAGATTCATTTCCTCTTCAATGTGCTTCTCTAAGAACTTATCCGGGAGAACAATTCCTCTCTCTTGGAGAGTCTCGTTCCAATGTATATCACGCCCATCATTTGTCATGAAACCATTCTTATCAATGAAACCTTTTTCCTGGAATAGACTAAACAACTTTGCCGAGGTAGCAACATCAATACCAGGGATTCTATCAGCAAACAGATTAGGCGACAAAGGAAACTCCAAGCATTTAACTTCTGCAACATCAATGCCTTTTCCCTTCAGGAGTATCGCGAATCGTTTTAGTTTCTGCATCCTACTCTTATCTTTAGGCATGTGCACAAAAAGGGTGGGTGGATAACTCTCTGGAATCTCCATTTGATCATACAATCCTTCAATAATCATTACTGTGATGCTACTAAATCTTAAATCAGTCGCGAGAATTGAAACAAAGTATCCTCCAGAGGAAGCACCCAAAGCTACAAGAGGCAAATGTTGAAGCTTTTGTTTAGCAATCCACCACTCAATAATATCTTTGACGACGAATCTTTCCTCTTTGAACGACCAGCACGCCTCAGCACTTGATACCGCGATAACTGCAAATTTCCTAGCTAAAGCATTAAGTGTAAGAAGCCTCTCTTCAGGTAGACCGACACAATTCGGGCACTTAGATGATCTATCCCAAAAGTTAGCTGCTTTACCATCACAACCATGTGCAAGAAAAAGAATTGCTTTAGGTGAGTCAGGGATTTGCCATATTATATCTGTTCCATTCCTGAACTCAACTGTGGGGTCTAACTTAACCACAGAGCTAAAACTATCCCAATTCTGTTTGATTATCTCAGACGATGAACCAGATTGTTCTCCGTTCTCTCGATACAAAACCAAATATAGAACAGAAATGAAGAGTAGAAATGCAATCACAATAGGCAGTCTTTTATTTTGGACATTATTCGGTAGCTTGAGTACCATCTTTACTCGTTCGAGCACGCCTGGTAAACAATGAAAACAAACTATTACTCTCTCACGGTTACATCTGGAGACAACTTAACAATAGGCCAAATCCACAGTTCAAGTTGACAAAAGTATGATACATATCATGCAAACAACAGTAGATGTGGAGCATGGGTTTGATCAATCAAGTTTCCTATTCCATTGTCTGATAGAATAGATTAACTCCAGTTTTTAATTTGTATTGAAAACAAATAATTTAGCTCCAAAAAACTACATTATTTAGAAAGATTTGCAATCAAAATAAGTTTTTCAAATCTTTCAAAAACTCCTAAAACCAGCATGTTGGGCCATACCGGTCCACACATACTCTTAATCAAGATAGCACGGTTTTCCATAAGGCATCACAGCATTAACTGTATCCCCTACTTTTTTTCAGCTATATGTGAGTTTTTCAGTTTCTTTCAAATTTTGAAAATCTTCAAAAGAAAAAGTCAATTTTCTTTTTCTTTTTTGAGATTTAACTCAAACAAACACTTTTTGCATAAACTCGAAAAGTGAGTTCAAAAGTCAAAAGCTCCCAAAACTTCATACACGCAGAGTTACTAGGCCATTTCTGCAAAAGAATAACACAAGAGTTGCGGATCCAAATTTTAGTCCGAAAGTGAGAATGCACCCATTATAGATAGACTTAGCATAAATATATATATATATATATATATATATACAAAAAGAATCAAAATATGAAGCTTAATTACCTGAAAACATTTTATCATTCAATGTTTGTAAAAAGGCTATAGATGATAGAAATCAAAGTCGTTGACTGGTTTTAGCAGAAGTGGCCTGAAAGTATTGAGGTGGTGAAAGAGTGAAGATGGGGAAGAAATTATACTACTGTACGATTTATATAAATAATAAAAAGAGTTGGGTCTTTTGATTCAAAAATTAGTTTATTTGGTGATTATAAATGAGAAGATTGTTAGACATGAATTAATTATTTTAAAAGGCATTTTTTCTTTATATATTTTAATCGCCTATTATTAATGCACATGTTTTATTTCATATTATGTCGTTGCATAGAATACTATATAAATTTTTCGCATAACTTAATGAGGATATTATTTAACACCATTAACCTAATAATATATGATTTTCGCATAATTTAATGAAGATATTGTTTAATACCAATCACCAAATATAGCATTAGTTACACTGTTGTTTGCGGCAAACCAAAGATTTTATTATCTTATGCGAAATTTTAAGTTAGAATTAATTACTCCAGTACCACTAGCATCAACCAGATAACCCCTAACTAGTATTATATTCTTATTTACATTTGTACTCAATTCAATCCATTTCATTTGATATCGTTTTCTTTTTAATTTATTTTAAAATTAATAATACTTTTTATATTTAAAATAATCTAAACGTTTCATTTGGTTTTGTAAATATGGTGAATATCACAAGTTAAAAAAAATTGATTTCTCCTAAATTTTTGTGTCCAATGAAACAAATTCACATATAATTAAATAGTTGATTTCAATTTTCAAGTAATCTGATAATATAAAATGATCTACTCCAACATATTTAAAATTGCACGAAGAATAGTGACTATATTATGAGCGACAAAAGTATTACTTTTAGAACCAATCGACCCGATTGTAGGTTTGTCATAAAATATAGATTTTGACATAAGCTTATGCAGTTGTAACAATAATCAATAGTGGTCTAAAGTTTAGTCATAAATTTTTAATAATTTTAGACCCTTGATTCTAAAGTTCCCAATGAGCTTGTGAAACTTCTGCTTATGAAGCGGGAGGTTATAATTTAGGAAAACGACATTGTATAGTCGTTTTGTGTATATATATATATTCTGTATCTTATATATAAAAATTATACAAATTATATATATTTTTGCGGCTATCGAATGTAAATAGTTTCTAGCACGGGCTAAAAGTGATAATACCGTTAAAATATCATGGTATAGCCAGTTTTCACACTGGTCAATGAAAAATAGCCAGCGTTTACCAAGTCAATAAAAAATAGCCACTATTTTGCTACAACAGGGACCGGTCCAGTATAATATATGGGAGTTCTGGTGCATTTGTGCACGAACTCCAGCATATTATGCTGGACCGGTATACTTTGCTAACCCCTGTAAAATTCTAGACAATTATACTTGCTGGAACTCCCGTAAAATTTGCGGGAGTTCCAGCATAATTATGCTTGAACTCCAGTAAAATTTGCGGGAGTTCCAGCATAGTTATCCTAGAACTCCCGTAAAATTGACGGGAGATCAAGCATACTTATGCTGGAACTCCCGTAAAATTTGCGGGCGTATTTTTTCAGATTTTGAACAGTGTTTTCGCTCAGATTTAAAGTGGCTAAATTTCGATGACTTTTGAAACTTAGCTATTTTTCAACGACCAATGGTAAATCTGGCTATTTTTGAATTTCTCCCGATAACACCCCTTATAATTTGCAAAGGTTTTTAAAAAGGGACAAAATATAAGTGCGAGTTAAACTTTTTTTGTGTAATAGAGATGCTTGATCACTGACCAATATGCATGGGCCAAATTTAGGAACTAGTCTCTATACGTGAAAACTTTACATGCTAGCTACTTTTTGGATCAAATTTCAAAAAAGTAGCCAATATGTGAAAATAGCCACTATGACTCATGGATTTTGAACTTTAAAAAGTAAAACTGTCATGGACTTTCACCATTTGCTGGATTTGGGGTGTCCAATGCTAGGTTTGAAATAAAAACTTGGACATCCTAGGATTGATCCCAACACTTGGTGCGATTATGAACCCATATGTTTCAACCTTGGTTGATAGAATATTAGAATTATCCTGACTATATGTGTTCGCTGCGGGACAGGCTGCGCCTTGAATTAGTCAAAGTATGCAAAAGCTAAACCAAACACCAACAATATTAGAAAGAAAGAAAATAACAAAATTTGGTTTTAAGACACTAAGTTAACCTATGTGGCAGAGTCAACACAAAAAATTAGCAAAGGATTGTTTCTGCAAAGAGGAGAAGGCCGCCTTCAAAATGCATGTCTTTAATATTTCTTATTTGCACATAGTTCAACAGAAAAGTTAGAAGTCTTCCATTTTTTGCTCTTGAAAGAATGCAAGATGAGGAACATTTTGTGCAGATTCTATAAGTTGGTAAGTCATTATGTTGTAAAAATTGTTCCTAAAGTCATACAACAAATTCAAATTCTTTCTTGTTTGTCAGAATATACCAAATATTCGAAAATCTGAAATTAGAGTCATGCTACATATGGTTCTTCTAAGGTCCCATAGTAAGCAAAAACCCTATAAAATTCTTTGGATATTTTCTCCAACTAGTTTGAGTAACTCATTATTCACTTCTCCCTTTATTCGGCTGCGACCGTCGCACCTTAGGAGGTTGAAATACAAAACAGCAGACTCTACCATCACCTAGTAGGCTGGAGCATGGGAACGAAAGCTGCAAAAATCCAAGAATACCTCGCAATTTTCCACTCAGCTGGTTCAGATGAACAAATCATTGACCATAATGAGCATGAGTTACACAAGTTCTGAACGATCCACCCCCGCGGAAAAGGCTTCCAATTTGACTTGTTCAAATGGCACAATGGAAATAAAAAACAAAACTACATACAGATAAATAAGTTAATTGATGGGGCCTAACACGGCAAAAACTGTTAGATTCTTGAACAAAAGAACCATCTGATGTTTGGCATAAAGTTAGAGCAAATGATTTCTTTCACCAACTTATGGAAGCTCTGGAAAAGCAAAATCTTCAAAAGAACTAATTTCTACAAAATCTTAACATAACAAGGAGAGAAACTGTTTAGAAGATGCTAATATACACAGAAAGCAAAAGAATGGCAACCTGGAATGACAAAAGCATACCAAAAGCTTGCTATTATTTTGCATCATAGCATAGGGCCAGAGTAACAGCGCTCGATGAAGCCCTTGAATCTGTTGAACAAAAATTCAGAATTATTCTTCAGAGATAATATAGAATATATCATAATTGTAAACTACAAAATTAAATATCAACCTTCGAATTCATCACGCATCCAGTCCTGGGCACACATCAAAGCTTGCAAGGTATCTGATCTTAGCGAACTGCGATACTGTTCAAGAGCTTTATTCCCAGTGTTGAATACAAACTCTAATGAAGCTTTTGACATAGGCATTCCAAGAATATTCCGTGCCATCATGGACAGAATAGGATACCTTGGAGTGTGAACCTTCCACCAGTTTAATATGCTAAAATCGGCTTTTCTAGGGAAAAGCGGCTCTTCCAAGTATTTATCCAAATCTGATTTTATATTGTTGCTCTGTGAGGTCTCATAGATGAATTTGTCATACCCTGTCAGCCGATCATTATTAGCACCAGCACCACCAACTTGAGATGCTTCAGCTTGACCATTAGGAGCTAATGGTGAGTAAATAGCATGGCCATTATACAGAGCCTTCATACAATCTGAGACAATATTAATACAGTCTGGAGCACTATCACCATATATTTGAGGATAATAGTATTCAACCAATTTCATCTTGTATCGTGGATCTAAGATGGCTGCAATTGCCAAAGCCAAGCTACATTTTTTCCAGTACTCATCAAATCTGGTTTTCAACTTTAGAGCCAAAGAATTAACAAAATCATCTGAGTTTTGACACCACTCAATCAACTGCAAATGAATATCGCAGATCTCTGGAAAGTATGTATTTGCAGTAGGATACTTGCTTCCTGCAAAAACACTGGAAACTTCAACAAAGAGCTTTAGGAAGCTAGCAATGGCACTTATTCTATCCCACTCCGTGGCAGATGGACACATTCCATACCCAGAATCATGTTCTTGCAAAAGGGGAAATGCATCTTTGTACTCCAAAGCAGTTTCAATCATGATATATGTTGTGTTCCAATAAAATGAATTATCAAGATTCAAGCACTTCTGGCAATCAACCCCAACAATTTGAGCCATCTCAGTGAACTTTTCCTGGTTTGTCTGTGAACTTCGAACATACCGAATACTTTCCCGGACCTTGTGGATTATCGGGCTTGCTGTTTCTAAGGTATCTTGGACCATCAACTTGACAACATTAGCTGCACAGCGTGTATCAAATAATTGGCCATCACAGTAAAGAAACCTGTGCTGGCAAAGCTGCTCTCTGATTCTACTTACAATTTTGTCATATGTTGAGTAGTTATCAAATGTCACAGAAAACAATTTCCTGTCAATATCCCAATTTCTTAGACTAGTCATGATAACTTCTGAAAGCATGTCTTCTGTTTGGGAGGGATCAGTTGTTAAAAAATTCAGAATCTTCTTTTTCAGTTGCCAAGAGTCATCTATGTAATGTGCTGTCAAACACAAGTATTCAGCATCGCCATTAGCAGTCCATGTATCAGCACTAAGGCTGATTTTCCCAGGCAATTTGTCCAATTCTTCATATACTTTCTGTCTCTCCATAAGATAAATTTCCCTGCAGTCAGCCTCAACTCCATCAAATGTTGCAATGTCAAATAAAGGTTGAAGATTTCTGACAAATATACGGAAACCAATATGTTCAACCATAGACAAAGGATAGCCATGTAGTATGATCATGCGAGCAAGATCAAGCCGGCTTCGCCTATTATCAAAGTTAATCCCATTGTTGAGTAACCCATCTCTTGTGTGTCCTTGTTCAAACTTAGTCCTCACAATGCTGACTGCTTCAGCCTTCCTCTGCTCTTGATCAAAACTAAAATTCGATATGGCAAGGGTTCCCTCCTTTTTCTTTCCCCGTGTAAGCAACTGACTTATGTCATGGTTTGATCTCCTACGACATCTGATCAAATGATTTCTCAAATGTGAAGTCCCACTGGTGCTAGACCCGCTAAGTTTCCTTTTACAGTGCCTACAGATAGCCACAAAAGTATCACCTTTTTTTACTCTATCAAAATCATTCCACACAACAGATTTTAGTCTACTAGAATTGACTATAACTGCTTCCTCAGCTATCTCCATTGCTTCCGACTGTAGCAATACCTGAGAATTTTTTTGAGGAGCATGGGGAAAGTGCAAAGACACTTATTAGTTCTAAACCAGAAGAAATGAAGAGACAATAAAGCTTCAATAACACAAAGGCTAATCGTACTCAAGCAGTTCTTTTAATTACCAGTTGAATAATGCTGTTCCAATCACAACAAGCACAAAGACGTCATATATATCTTGCAAGAAATTGACAAACCTTAGGAATGATAATAAATATTACAACACTAAGTGGAAGGTCTCAATGCACGTAAAGGTTGTACAACTATTTCTATCAACTATTAGCAACCTCAGCCTCTAAAAAAGCTTATTAAAGAAATAATAAGTAATACTTGGGAGAAAAATGAAGTATAAAGTAATCATCAGGGACAGAGCTATATTGCACGAAGGGCCTTCAATTGAATCCCCATAGTTTAAAATTATACTGCACAAATAATTGAATCTCCTTGTTAGAATTCTTGAATGTGCTACTACCAACCATATGCTTCAACAGCATCAGCAACTTGTAAGATGGCTTCTAGCTTACACAAGATCCGAAGAGCTAAACTTTTTAAAAAACATTGAAGGATCCTCTCTGGTGCAAGATACCCTTAGGCCTTAAATTAGTAAAGTATCGTCAACTACAACATGCTCAAAAATGAACTTTTAACAAATAAAAATGGAAGCGAACTCGTGAAGAGTTCCGAAGAAAACATGACAAACAAAGTGGTCAACACAGATCATTCACTGTCAACCAAAATAACAAGATACCTTGTCTTAATGAGCAAACAAAATGGCACAACTTTCTGCATTTCAAGTTTTCTTTTCTAACATTAAATGATAGAAAGAATGTAGGTATAAACAATTGCCTTATTCGTTGGGCGAGCATCAGTGTGTGTGTGTATATATATACCTATAGAGCTATGCCAGACTTTTCTAGCAGTTAAATTAAGAAAAAAATATCAAATTCACCCACATATTTTGGCGAGGATCAGTATATATAATATACAAATAAACCTATAAAGTAAATTTCTACCATTTGAATTACACAAAAACACTATCACATCCACACACATTACATAAAAGCCAGACCTTTCTACCATTTACATGACAGAAAACACTATCAAATCTGCACATTATAGACTTTACATAAAAAATTTACAGCTTTATCAAATGTTTTTGTTTTTTTTATTTATTTATTGTTACAGCTTTTTCAACTGTCTTCTAATTATTGTTACAGCTTTATCAAATGTTTTTCTAAAGGTAAATTGAGCTAGAAACCTTTAAATATCAAATTACCCATCTAAGGAAGCACAAGACAACTATAACTTCAATCCCAAACTAATTGGGATCGACAATATGAATATCCATTCTACCCCATATTGATACTTAAACCCACTAAGATAATAAGAAGAAATTCACAACTAAACTAGGCACTAGTGAAATTCTAGCCAACACAACACCAGAATTCCTCATCAATTAAAAAAAAACACAAGGTGATTTCTTCCCATCTGTTCAAATCTTGCTGGGCAAAATTACTCGGTACCTATGGGAGTGGGAAGTAGCAGGCACCGGTAGTCATAAAAAAGATTCCTCTTTAATTTACAAAGCACTACATTGTTTGGAAATAAAAGATGCAAATTTTATTGTTCAAAAAACAAAAGATGCAAACTTTAAGCACAAATTAGAGATTAAAAGGCAAAATTTAAAGAGCAATAGCGTAAACGACTCAACAAAATAGTGAATTTCGTCCAACCAAACCGGGTCTCCATGACCCAGTACCCGACCCATAATCCGATTCATTAGGGTAGACGAAAAATAAAAAGTCGGGTCGGAGAAGCACATATTATTAAAACCCTATGAATATCGGATCCGAAACCTAATTTAACCCAAAATTCTTTCGGACTTCGGGTCTAAATATATCCAAAACAACAGCTTCAATTATAATACCACCATACATGACATGAAGAGAGAGAAACAAGAGAGAAAGACAAAGAAAAACAGTATGTGTGTGTGTGAGAGAGAGAGAGAGACTTACGAGAATTGAAGAACTTTGGCGTTGTTACAGAGGGAAGTTAGGGTTTGTTTGTAAGCGGTTAAGGTTTTTTGTGTGAAGGAAATCACATAGTGAAGGTGTAATTGGGTGTGATAAACGAAGAGATGAGAGTGAAGTGAGCGTCTCGTTAGCGAGAATTGGTGAAGTTGGGTTGCCAAGAGAAGGCGCGAACCCGAAGAGACAAGTTATTGGGCCTATTGTTTGGGCTCCACCGAATTGGGCCTACCTTCGATCCGTTTGACACTACAGAAGAATAGAGGAAGAAATTCAAAAATAGCCATATAAAATAGTCAAGTTTCAAAAGTCATTAAAATTTAACCACTTTAAATCTGAGCGAAAACACTGTTCAAAATTCAGAAAAGACGCTAGCAAATTTTACGGGAGTTCCAGCATAAGTATGCTTGAACTCCAGTAAATTTTAAGGGAGTTCCAAGATAACTATGTTGGAACTCCCGCAAATTTTACGGGAGTTCAAGCATAATTATGCTGGAACTCCAGTAAATTTTACGGGAGTTCCAGCAAGTATAATTGTCCAGTATAATATACTGGAGTTTGGAGCATTGTTGCTCCGGTCTCCCGCAAAATTTATAGGAGTTAGCAAAGTATACCGGTCCAGCATAATATGCTGGAGTTCGTACACAAATGCACCAGAACTCCCGTATATTATACTGGACCGGTCCTTGTTGCAGCAAAATAGTGGCTATTTTTCACTGACTTGGTAAACGCTGGCTATTTTTCATTGACCAGTGTGAAAACTGGCTATACCATGATATTTTGTCAAAAATAGAAGAGTTAAGGGGGTATTATCACTGAGCCCGCGCTAGAAATTATTTACATCCAGTAATTATATAAAATGTGTATATTTTTTATATATAACTAGGAGTGGCAAACGGCCGGGTCGGATATGATTCGGTTCGAAACGAGTAATGAAAAAATGGATAAATTATCTGACCCGACCCATATTTAATACGGATAAAAAACGGGTTAACCGGCGGATAATATGTGTAACCATATTATCCATGACTTCTTGCATATAATCACCTTTGAGAGAATTCTTAGTCTGTCTAACTTGAGGAACCCCCAATTTAATGCTTTACAACGTAAAAGTTAGACCCATTGGTTATCCATTGGTTACCCATTCGTTATTCATCGGTTAGGGGTGTACAAACCGAACCGAAAAATTGCACCAAAACGAAAAGTCAAACCAAACCAATTAAAAAACCCGACTCGATTTTGTTTGATTTGGTTTGGTATGAATAAAAAAACCCGAACCAACCCGACATACAAATATATAATTTTTATATATATTATTTAAGATTTTATATAAAATTTTCTTTTAAAAATGTCTAGAAATATTTGGGATTCTCTTGCGGGATATAAATTTGAATAGAATATGAAGTGCTCCATATTTATTGACCTTAAATAATGGGTTGTATGATCAGTTTCTTATCAAGTGTTACTAAAATACATCTATCTCTCTTTGTTCTTACATATTCATATCATGTAAAGTGGTTATTATTTAGGTATCATATTGATTTTTATGTTTAATTACTAAATTCAGATAGCGTGAAAGTGTATATCAACGAAAAATTATTGTAAGACAACTAAAAAAATTATTATGTGTTAACTAATGGAATTCTCGCATAAGAATATTTTAATTGATAATATGTTTGTCAACTTTTTATATTTTTATTAAATAGATGTATATATATCAAATATTTAACAAAGTAAGATTGAAATAATATGTAACTAACAAAAAATTCGAAAACCCGAAAAACCTGACAAAACCGAACCAATCTAAACCGATACAGTTGGTTTGGTTTGGTTTTGATAAAAAATAAATCAACCCGGTCCATGTACACCCCTATCATTGATTATCCATTTTCTAAATTTGAATAATATGGCTTTTATCCATATTTGACCCGTTTTTAAGTTCATTATACAACCCATTTTTTAGTGGATAATATGGGTGGTTAACTATTTTTTTAACCATTTTGTCACCCCTATATATAACATAAAGAATATATATTTACGCAAAAATATAGATTTTTTTGCTATTATTTTTAGAGCGGCTATACAATGTCATTTTTTCCAAGAATTTAATCTAAATAGTCGTCCACCTAATCTCTTAAACTAAAAATAGCCGGCGGATATATAATACATATAGAATTCATGTATATATGTGTATAGATATGTATAACCAATGCATAATCTATGTATAGCTACTAGAAAAAGTAAATAGTGAATCTGACCGACAATTTGTGTAACAACCCCTTAACAATCCAATTTATTAAAAATAACTTATTAATGTATAATATGTGTAAATTCGTTATATAATTAATGTATAATTAGTATATACCAAACAACATATCGGCTATTTATGTAAAGATCCCGTTGATCTCCCCCCTCCCCCGTCCCCCCGTGAATTCCCTCATTATCAAGTTCTTTGGTTTTTTTTGGAATTTTTACACCCTATAGAAAACCTTAGTACCCTATTTATCAATAATAAATATCATATTAAAATATTACATCCTATAAATACCTTTTATCCTTTATAGCAAAAAAATCTAAATATAGTTACATACTACAATTAAGGCACCATATATGCTAAATATTATTTTTCTCTCTCCCTTTTTGTATTTTCTCTCACATAATCCTACGCTGCCCAGCTTGTTCCAACCAAAACTGCCGCTATTGCATCTAAAATTGAGTTGACTCCTGTTAACTTTGTTCATGGAGAACCAATAGTGGAATTCTCCATTGAAGAGGTAAACGCGTTCATCATTGAAGAAGGGCTTCATCAAGCTTCATCGTTCATCATTCAATCAGGTTTGATTTATTTGAAGATTTTGTCCAAGTTCTGTCAAAATCCACAGGCTACATGAAGTTGAAAGGCGACGAGTTCTTTTTCAGAACTTTTTCATGGACAATAGAATTCAATCCCCGTGAAGAAACTTCAAGAGCTGTGGTTTGGATCTCTTTTTGCCCGAGCTGCCTGCAAATGTTTTCGCAAAGAAATCTCTATTGTCAATAGCTGCAGCAGATTGCATTCACAGATTTCGCCTATTTTGAATTCAGTTGTATTCGAATGTATTCTTCAGTTGTATTCACTTGTATTCAGATTTAATCAGTTGTATTTTATCTGTATTCAAATGTTTTATTCAGATGAATTAAGGTGTATTTTGTTGTATTCAACTGTATTATTAATATGTATTTCTCTTTATTCAGCTATAATCTTTATGATGTATCTTTCAAATACAGATTAATGAGGGATTGTTTTAGTTCGTTGAGTTAAATTAGGAGGATGTCATGTGATTTTATTTCCTTCCGTTGAATTTCAGATTTTACGCCTATATTTTTGGCTGTATTTAATGTTAATGTCGCTTGAATACAGGTAAATACATGTCAAACTTAGCTGGAATTCCAGATTTTACGCCTATTTTTTGGTTGTATTAATGAATACAACAGCTTAAATACATGAAATACATTTGTATAAAAATATAAAAGGTATCTATAATACGTAATATATCAAAGGGTATCTATAAATGGCTAATTAGACAAAAAAGATGGTGCTTTATGAAAAATTCCTTCTTTTTTTTTTTGTGAGTGTCCAATTTACTGTTTTGTTTTCTTTTACTTTTAATTTTTTTTATTTTTTAAATTAACCATTTCTCATTTCTATATTTTTCTGGCCCAATTTATTTATTTTTCAATGTAATGTAAAATAGATTTGGCTAATACATTTTGAATACATTTTTTACATAATCAATATCTTTTAAGTTTTAACTACAATTAGACTGATGAATGTATTATTGTATTTCAGTTCTGCGATAAGGGTCAAATTTGCTCCTAACTCTTTCCAAATGAAATATATTTTCTCTTATTAACTAACGGCTGAAGTATAGCCCCCGTTTGGCTATATTTTGTCAAATATTTTTTACTTTTTTTGGCAAATACCTATTTGTTTATAGATTTTATTCATGTTTTGATAAATTTTGAAATCCCAAAACTAACGCAAGAGACAAGAGTTGTTTTTGCCCAAAATATTATCGTTTTATTTTTTAAAAAAAAAAAATCAAAAATTGCCCCAAACTTTTGAATTTTATATATATATAAAAAATACTTTTTGTTATATATTGTGACCCAATTAATCCATATCTACCCACTTTTCCCTCATTAAACTAACGCGACTTTGCCCTTCTCTATAAACAAAAGAAAACTTTCGCCAAAGTTGTTGTGTCATATGTGGCAATTCACCGTAAAGATAAACTTTGAAGGCAATTCTCTAAAATCTGCTAATATTTATAGTTAAATAGTTAATTTAGCCCCTGAGCTAGATCATTTCACGTGGTTTAAGACAAATCAGTTGGGGTCAAGTAGAGGCAAACTGGAACTTCGTAATCAATAAAGTTTTTTTTTTTATTTTTAAACAGCGGTCTTAGATTCGAGTCTTGTGAATTTTAATTTAGTTGTGCCTCAATACAAATACCGAATACCGGATGAGAAACCAAAAAAGATAGAACTCTATATATAGTTGATGTAGAGATAGATGCAAAAAAGATAAATCTTTATGGAGTCGCCTTTATTATGGAGCACTTTATCCCCAATATAGGATTTTTTAGTACGAATCCAAATTTATCGGGATTTAATTCGAATACCAAACACCGACTAAAAACCAAAAAAAAAAAACTAGGTTTTAGTTGACGTATAGGTAGAGGCAAAGGTTGTGTGTAATTATAGGAACGAAGAATATAATCAACCACTTTGTCATGTGTTAATTTCTTGACCATATTCTCATTCCTTCATGAAGGAGAAAAGAAGACTTTCTCTCCTTTGAAAAGATATCCTTTGCTTGCTTCTCTCATCTACCAAATACCTAATAATTAGTACGTATATAAAATCATGCAACTATTTGAATATTTTTTATATTCCCTCATTTTCTCTCCACAACTTCCTTTCTCATTGGATTAAAAGAAATTAAAGAGATCAAATTTTCACAAGGCAAGAGAGCAAAGTAAGAAAATCATTTCTTCAATGGGCACTCTTGGAACTATTGCTAAGAGTTTGAATGGGCTAATCGGGTATTTTTTTTTCGTAAATTTATTTTTACTTTTGTATCCTTTTTATAATTTAGCTCGCACCAAAAATTATTTACATTTAGTAGCAGAAAAAGTGTATAAAACTTGTATAATTTTTGTATATAACATACACAATGTATATATAATCAAAAAAATATACACAAATTGTATACATTTATTCCGCTTTTATTTTTACAGTGACTATACAATGTTCATCTTTTCTATATAAAACCCGTCTTCTTTTACATATTTCTCTCTCTATATATATGACCATTTTGTATATAGTATATATATAACAGTCCTACTATATGACCATTTTGTTATATTGTAAAAACCATATATGTTCAACATGCATGCTAATTTTCTGTAAAATATGGTTGAAGACTATTGTATATTTTCTTCATTTTTATTGGTTATTTTTTGTTAATTTTTTGTATTTTTGGAAAATTAAGAACTAATTTTTTAATTTTCCATCTCCTTTTTCTTAACAGCCCTGGAGTGGAGCTTCTTTATCCTTTGTAAGTTGCCATTTAATTTAGTTACTAGTGAAAATCCACAATATATAGAATACACAACATTAGGTATCACTAATTCATTCTTATTTTTCAATGAATAGGTATTGTTCTATGCGAGCAATTGAGAGCCCTTCACCACTAGATGATCAACAATGGCTAACCTATTGGGTTCTCTACTCATTCATAACTCTATTTGAGTTATCTTGCTGGAAAATACTCCAATGGTAACTAATAATTATGTACAAACATCAAGAGAAATAATTTTGTAAATTTAACTTATATACATGGATAAAAAGGCAACCCGATGCATAAATCATCCCGTGTTTACTCAGAATCCGAAAAAGAATCGCACCTCAAGAGGGTGACGTAAGCAACCTACCATGATGCAAGCATCATTGGCTGATTTCACGACTTGAAACTCGTGTAACCTAGGTCATATATTTGCAAGTTTACTGTTGTTCCAAGGCTCGCCTTCATCTTATGTCATGTTACTTGCCTTATTTTTCATAGTACTAGTCACCTTTTCCAATGAACGATTACATGTACTCATCTTTAGATAACCTAAAAACATCCAAGTAAATAATCAGTGTATAGTTTTGTATATCCTGAATTCAGTGGCGGACTAGAGCTTCGGCTATGGGTTCGGTTGAATCCAGTAGCTTTGTTCTAAACCCTTTATTTGTCTTAAAATATTCATTTAGAACTCAGTAACTTAAAAAGACTAGAATCATGAACTCACTAACTTTAAATCCTGGTTCTATCTCTACGTGAATTTCTTCATATTATATATGTTTTGTTGCCTTACTTATTTTTCAGATTACTAGTCACCTTTTTCAATGAACGATTACCTGTAGTCATCTTTAGATAACCTATACAAACATTCTATTACATTGTCAGTGTATAGTTTTGTATATCCTAAATCAGTGGCAGGGCTAGAGCTTTGATCGAATCCAGTAGCTTTGTTCCAAATCCTGTATTTGTCTTAAAATATTCATTTAAAACTCAGTAACTTAAAAAAGAATAGAATATCGAATCCACTAACTTTAAATTCTGGTTCCGCCTCTGCCTGAATTTCTTCAATCTTACATTTGTAATATCATTGACAGGCTTCCATTTTGGCCATACATAAAGCTTGTATGTTGTATGTGGTTGGTGCTACCAATTTTCAATGGAGCAGCTTATATACATGAGAATTTTATAAGAAGACATGTTAAAGTTGGGAGTCGAATTAGCTCAACTTATCCTGAAAATCAAAGAAAGGCTCTTCAAATGATGAGCTTAGATGCAAGAAAAGCAGTTGAGAGATACATAGAAAAATATGGACCTGATGCCTTTGATAAGGTCGTCAAAGCGGTACGAACCATTTTAATTTCTATACACTGACAGTATATTACTGAAGAACGAAATTTTCTATATATATATATATGCGCGCGCGCGTGTTTGGTCAAATGAGCCTGTTGGAAAAAAATTCATTTTTTTTTAATCAGTGCTTGGTTATAAAATTTCTAATTTTTTCACTAGAAGATGAATTTTGGAATTTTTCGAAAATTTAAAAACTACAAAAAGGCGTTTTTTAAAATTTTCACTCAAATAACTCACAAAACTTCAAAAACAACCAAAAATAATATTCATGTCCAAACACAACTCTAATTTTCAAATATCATTTTCACTTGATTTTTTTTTTCTTCACTTTTTCGGAGTTTTACAATTCTTACGTACAAACGCCCACTAAGAGCCCGTTTGGACATAAGAAATTTTTGCCCTTTTTTAGAAAAAAAAAATCACTTATTTCCGAAATCAGCATTTGTTCGTAAAATTTTCAATTTTCACTCGAAGATGCATTTTGAAAATTTTCGAAAATTTGAAAAACTCCAAAAAGCTATTTTTCAAAAAATTTTCACTCACAAAACTTAAAAAAAAAACCCAAAATTATATTCACGTCTAAACACAACTTTAAATTTCAAATACCATTTTAATCACTTTAAAAAAAAATCACCATTTTTTTGGAATTTTACATTCTTATGTCGAAACGCCAAGTCATTCTTATTGTGAATTTGAAATGTTTTCAGGCGGAAAGAGAAGCAAAGAAACACTGAAGAAACGAGTGAATATTTCAGAAATTTCTCTTCCCTTACCAACAACAACAGAGTTTTTCTTTATTTACTAAATTGTTTATGTTTCAATCAGATGTTGTATATCAATTTGTATTTTGAATTTCATAACTCTTCCATATAAGTGAAATTACGAATATATATGTCTTCTTTTTATATATTAATTTGAGAATCTTTGGGATTTTAAATGTTTCATATTGTATTCAGGGAAATGAGAAAAACTAACAAGGATTAGAAATTAGTGTTTGCCACAGAAATTTACATATAATTACTTTATAAGTAATCCGAATATGTAAATATTTTTACACCACTAGGGATTGTTTTGCTGGGGAATAAATTATCTTGGTATTATAATGGCAGGATTATAATACGAAGATTAAGTGTTGATAAGATTATTTTGTGGATATATTTTATTTATAAATAATGTTTAGTTCATTGTCTAAAAATGATATATACGAGATATAGTATAAACATATATTTAGTGTATAAGTACTAAATAAGTTGGGATAAATTTTATTTTCAATTTTAACTTTAGATTTTTTTAAAAGACTTTGAGGGAAGAGCCTTGGAGAAGGACATCTTTATCATTATAGTGTTTTATCCTGGGATTAGTAATCCGGGGATGATTATCCTAACCTCAACGTGGAATAGAATAATACTATAATTGTGGTAAAAATTAATTCCAGGATTAGTAATCTTGATTCAATCAACAAAGCGTGAAATAAAGTAATATCGCATCTAATCCTAAAATTATTATCTTTTATCTCATAAACCAAATAGACCTATTATAGTCAAACATCTCTATAACAATATTTTTTGTTCCGAATATTTAGGATGTTATAGCGAAATATTTTTATAGAGAACATATATTACAACATAAAATAAAAATTGATTCAGAAAAAACTTGACTTTTATAAAGAAATATCTATATATTATTAAAAGGAGAGGACAAAGCCCTCTCCTTAAGCCAAGTGGCACCCTAAAAAAAAGCCACATGGCATAATTAGTTATTATTTGGTTAGTTAGTTAATAATTAGTT
>MU751676.1:33156-64685 GCA_026770625.1 Nicotiana glauca
TTTCTATTAACAATGTAATAATATTAAAAATTGAATGATATAATAAAGCAAAATACATTAAAAAAAAAGTTATTCGATGCGCTGTCTGTATAAGTCCCGTTTGTTTAACATAGATTTTATTTATTAAAATTTAGATAACATCATTAAGAACAACAACACAAAATTTAAAATATAAAAAAAAATATTTCAACAATAATAAATTATATATCTTCTCATATATTACCAAAAGGAAGCGAATACTAAACATTTCTAATATAATAAAGAAAAATATTGAACAAACAAGTTATTCACTAACCATATAAGTACATTTGATTTAATAGAGATTTTATTATTGGGTGTATCGTATTGACAAACAAGATGACAGTTGAATTTTATTAAAGCAATACGATATAATAGGATCAAACAAGCCCGATCATAATTTAATTTAATTAATATTTTTTTAATATGGATCGCGTATCGCGCGGGTACAACTACTAATTTTTATATAGCGATACTGTTATATATATGTCTACCGTACTATATAAAATTTGAACTCCGATGAAATACACATGCATTGATATTCTGTCTCCCCCCATGGCTTCAAATGTCCTATGACCTACCTTAGGTTTCAATTTCTCCCTCAATATGATAATGGCCCCACTTCCCATCTGTCATTTCAGTCACTTCTCCTCACTTCAAACTCACCCTAAACCCCCCCCCCCCCAAGAAAATCAAACTTCAATACTTTTAAAAAGGCAACATGGTGCACAAGGCATCTCGCGTTCACGCAGGTACATGTAAGGGCCGCATTTTAAGTGGTGTGATATAGACAATCTACCATAATACAAGTATTAATGATTGTTTGTATGGCTCGAACATATAACTTATATATCACAAAGATAATTTTACCGTTGTTCCAAAGTTCCGCTGCATTCCAAAGGGTATGATGTAGACAGTCTGCCCTAATACAATCATTAATGGCGGCATCTACGGGTCGAACTCATAACGTACATGTCACGTAGAGATAATTTTACCGTTGCTCCAAAGCTCTCCCTCGATACCCTACTAACAGTTGTTGCAAAAATTGATTCTATACTTAAAAACCAAATAGAGCTACAACAATTGATCAGAACTTCACAGACTTTAACACAATGTATCCATTTTCACTCTCTTTATTTCCTCTACTTCTACTCATGTTCATCTTCTCATTTCTTTCTATCCCTTCTATCTCAACCAATCAACATGAAAATAACAAGAATCTCCCACAGCCAATTACTAACATGGAATCCCATGAACTTGAAACTCTTTTCAAGATTATGGAGTCCATGTCTTCTGATCAAAATTGGAGAATTTCCCATCCAAATCCATGTAAACAAACTTCATCTTGGCTTGGAATAGAGTGCAAAAAAAGTAATATTGATAACTTGTTTCATGTTACTAGGCTTGATTTTGGCACAAATCCAAATCCAACATGCAAAAATACATCAACTTTCCCTTCACAAATTTTTCAACTCCCAAATCTTGAATCTATTTTCTTTATTCAATGTTTCACATATATCAAAACAAGAATCACTTTTCCAAAAACAAGAATTCTAAGCCTTTCACTTCAACAACTTAGTCTAAGATCAAATCCTTCACTTTTTGGTTCAATCCCACCTCAAATATCAGTACTAAAATCACTTCAAATTCTTACTTTGTCACAAAACAATCTTGTTGGTCAAATTCCTTTAGAAATCTTTACCTTGAGTTCACTTGTACATCTTGATTTAAGCTACAACAAGTTTACAAGTAAAATCCATGACCAAATTGGTAATTTCAAAAATCTTGTTGGCTTAGATTTAAGCTACAACAATTTCATTGGTCCAATTCCTAACACAATTGGCCAACTTAGTACACTTCAAAAGCTTGACTTAAGCTCTAATTCATTCACAGGAAAAATTCCAGAGAGCATAGAAAATCTATATTCTTTGATTTTCTTGGCTTTAAGTAGCAATAAATTAAGTGGGAATTTTCCTAAAGGTTTAATTAAGTTACAGAATTTACAATATTTTCTTATGGATGATAATCCAATGTTTATTCCATTACCATTTGAGTTCAGTCAGCTGAAAAAACTTCAAGAATTGAGACTTGCTTCTTCTGGTTATTCAGGAAAAATACCATCAAGTTATTCAAAACTCTTGAATTTAAGCACATTGTCATTACAAAATAATCGATTAACGGGCGAAATTCCAGTTGAATTTTCTAGTTTTTCACATATGTATCACTTGAATTTGAGCAGAAATTTTTTGGATGGTGTTGTACCATTTAATTCAAGTTTCTTGAAAAGACTTGGTAGAAATTTGGACTTAAGTGGAAATCCAGGGCTTTGTTTTAATCCACCAGAAGCAAATGGAGTTTATGTTGGAGTTAATATTTGTGGGAGAAACAAAAATAGTTCTATAATTATGCCATTGAAGAAATCTGAAGCTTCATATGGAGTAATGAAGTCATTTTTTCTTATGTTTGTTTTGTGTATTATGCCTTTGTATTATTTGTTGTTCTTTGTTTAGGAAAAATAATTGTATTATTGATTCTTGCTAGTAAATTGTACTCCCTTTGTCTTATGTGGTGTTTTTATGTTACACGTCCCTTAAGAAAGATTATTTAGGAAAAAAATTTGACTATTCTACCGTTATTTATGTTTTAAGGTATAATATCCCTTCATTAAATATTTATTCCATTTATGTATTATCTCTTTCTTCAAGAACAATTATTACTAAGGGTAAAAAAGAAAAAAAAACAATAATTAATTTTGTCTAGAACTTTTAAAATGGCAAATAATTTAAAACAACTATTTTTTGTAACCACGACTATTAATATGAGACGTAGAAAGTACTCCCAACATGTACTTCTGAGTCTATTAAGTAACAAAATTATTTCTTACTATTCTCTCCGTTTCAAATTATTTATTGTACTTTCTAAAAATAGTTATATCAAATTATTTATTATTATAGAAGTTTAAGACAAAACAAATTATATTTTCCCCATTTTACTCTTAAAAATAGTTGTTCTTCATGATGAAGATAGCACATAAATAAAGAGATCATATAAGAAAGATTATTTAGGAAAAAAATTTGACTATTCTACCGTTATTTATGTTTTAAGGTATAATATCCCTTCATTAAATATTTATTCCATTTATGTATTATCTCTTTCTTCAAGAACAATTATTACTAAGGGTAAAAAAGAAAAAAAAACAATAATTAATTTTGTCTAGAACTTTTAAAATGGCAAATAATTTAAAACAACTATTTTTTGTAACCACGACTATTAATATGAGACGTAGAAAGTACTCCCAACATGTACTTCTGAGTCTATTAAGTAACAAAATTATTTCTTACTATTCTCTCCGTTTCAAATTATTTATTGTACTTTCTAAAAATAGTTATATCAAATTATTTATTATTATAGAAGTTTAAGACAAAACAAATTATATTTTCCCCATTTTACTCTTAAAAATAGTTGTTCTTCATGATGAAGATAGCACATAAATAAAGAGATCATATAAGAAAGATTATTTAGGAAAAAAATTTGACTATTCTACCGTTATTTATGTTTTAAGGTATAATATCCCTTCATTAAATATTTATTCCATTTATGTATTATCTCTTTCTTCAAGAACAATTATTACTAAGGGTAAAAAAGAAAAAAAAACAATAATTAATTTTGTCTAGAACTTTTAAAATGGCAAATAATTTAAAACAACTATTTTTTGTAACCACGACTATTAATATGAGACGTAGAAAGTACTCCCAACATGTACTTCTGAGTCTATTAAGTAACAAAATTATTTCTTACTATTCTCTCCGTTTCAAATTATTTATTGTACTTTCTAAAAATAGTTATATCAAATTATTTATTATTATAGAAGTTTAAGACAAAACAAATTATATTTTCCCCATTTTACTCTTAAAAATAGTTGTTCTTCATGATGAAGATAGCACATAAATAAAGAGATCATATCTTAACATATACATGAGGGTAAAATAATTTAACCATCGTCCTAATTAAAGTTTCTTAAGGGGCGTATAAAAGAGAAACACGATAGATAATTTTAGCCGAATGGAGTACTATTTATTTTGCAATTATTACTCCCTCCGATTTATAATAAGTGACTTTGGCATACCTCTTAAGAAAATACAAACTTGTAGAGGAAAAAAGAAGTATTCACTAAATTATCCTTTAACTAATTGTTACCTTGAAACATTGAAATATGTAAATAAGGGGAAATTTTGAGAAAATATTAATTACTTTTTGATTATGTAAAGGGACACTTATTATGTATCGACTTGAGCCGGTCCACGGTAGCTAATACCTTCTTGAGACTATCTAACTTGAGATCTACTTTCCATAACTCGTTTTAGGTTGGCATAATATATCTCATCTTTTTTTTAAAAAGAAAAACATGATTTTCGATCTCTTGATAAAAGGAAAAGGAATTATAATCACAAATTATTACTTATGTAATAAATTTTTTAAAAATCCAATGTTTTGGCATTCTAATACCAGAGGAGATAATACTTGAGGTCAGAGCACATAATTATTTGCACAGACAAAAGGAGTCATGCTTAGGTGTTGTCCCTGTAAAAAAAAATAAAATATTACTATATGTATGTTCAGCCCGTTGTTTCTAACCACCAAAAAATGTAGTACAGTGGATGAGATTACTCTTCCCTTAACCAAAGGTCTCGATTGCGGTTCCCGCGAATGGGCTCTGCGTAGCGCGAATCTGAATATAATCGGACTCCAATACGGGTACCGAATACCAGGTGAAAAAATTAGTATAGTTGAAATGCACATTCTCCTATCACCATTCCTTTTACCCAAAAAGAAGTAAATTTAAAATAATTATTTTTAATTTTTTTTTACTATTTATAAGGGTTGTTAGTGTAGGGACATGAGTGCTGTATATGAAGAAACAAGACCTTCAGAGAACTGAACACAAGGACACTTAAAAGAAGAAGCTGCTGGATCCCACCCTTCAGATCAGTCTATTCATATCAGTACTAGATTTCAACCTCCTCTTATATAGTATGAACTAAGCTTGAACCATTATAATACAAAGTTTTTTCAAATATTACTAGCGGCATTTCTTGTCCTATATACTTTATCTGATCATAAATTTTACCTTATTTACCTTTCACCACTATCCTAGTAAACAACAAAAGTCAAAAATTTCACTGCAAAATTTAATATGTACATTATATAAAAAGTAATGGCAGAATGGCCTAAATGGCACCTGTACTTAGCCCACTTTGTCATGCCGGTTCCCAAACTTACATATTTGCCAATTAAACACTTATATTCATTCAAAACGTGAATAATAAACGTTTATCCAAGGAGGCTGCCAGTGCGTGTTTGACAATCGCCTACACGTAGACGCCACGTCAATAAAATATATCCACGTAGGCTCCAAGTCACATCTGATGGCCAAATAAGATTAAAAATTATTTACCTCCCAAACCCACATTTTCCCTCATTTTACACTTACCCCGCTAAATTAGGGCTTAGATAGTATCGATCAAAAGTGAGTCGCTCCTCTCTTCTCCGTCGTTCTTGCCGGGATTTTCATCTGTAGAGTTGTTATCAAAGTTTGTGGGGTAAGTTTCTTCATTTATTCTTCATATTTTGTGTTTATTGTTCTTCATTTCCTTCTATTTATGGGGATTTTGCTCTGTTTAGGGTTTTTTAGGGGGAGGTTGGGTTAGGTCGTAATTGCTATTTAATATCCCTTAATATATAGGGCTTTTGTTGTGTTTTGCTACATGTTAGAGTGAAAGGCCTTTTTTAATGTAGTGTCATGCATGTAATGGCATTTTTGGGTTATTCTCTTTAGTGTTTTCGGTTTTTGTTTTCAAATCAGAATTTGTCTTGGGTTTTTGCTGGGTCTTGTTCATGTTAGCGGTCCACCACAATATTTTCTGAATATTATAAGGCATTGTGGGGACCAAAAAGGAATCTTGGATGCTTTTTACTTTAAAAATCTGTCTTTTTTGTTGGTTTGTTTATGGAGTTGTGTAAAGGTACAACTTTTGAGAACAAATAGTCATTGATAACACTATTTTTTTTTTCTTTGCAGGTATGAAAAGAAAATGGCTTCAACCCTAGTTAACCTACAAATCCACCACAGTGGTAATTTTGTATCCGACCCTGACCTAAGGTATGCAAATGGACTAACTTGTCCTCACATAGCTACAGTTGATGTGGATGAGCTACATATTATGTTGTTTCATAAGTTTGCTAGGGACCTAGGAGTTTTAGAAGTGGATTTATTTGGATGTAAAGTTAACAAAAGTGGTGCCTACTTCATTTTAAAAACAGATGCTGATGTGTTAAATTTTCTTAATACATTGAAAGGTGGTGACTTTGTTGATGTTTGTATTGTCCATAAAATTAGTGAGCCTATTCTTGTTGAGGACTTAACTGAACTAGACCCCACCATACAAACAGAGGGGCATTACAGTGGGTTAAATGCTAGGGCTGATGTGTCACCCCCTAGCTTTACTGACAAAGATAAGGGTAAGGGGGCAGATATAAATGAAGAGATAGAAGAATCAGATGAAGGTGAAAGTAATAACTTCTCTTCCTATCACCTTCAAACATCAGAATCTGAATCTGATGAGGACCTTGATGATTCTAAAGGGTCTGACTCACTATTTGATATAGATGAGAACATTGAAGAGTGTAGTGATTTGGAAGATGATTTAGCTGAAATTAGACAGTCTAAACTCAACAAAAAGAAGGATGCCCAAGTAAATGTAGATGAGATACCATCTGGTCCAGTTGGTGTAGATGATGGTTTTGAAGATATGCATAAGAACAAAAGGGGAAAATATGAAGGGAAACTAGGAGGGGATGACCAGTATTTTGATAGCTCAGATCCAGGTAGTGAGTGTAGTGATGAAGACAGAGAACCTGTTGGCCCTGATGAAGTAAGGGATGCTCCTGCTAGGAATCCAAGTAAGAAGGTGTATTTTGATACAACTTCCAAAAAAGTATTTTTTGAACTGTATATGATCTTTGAGAATGCTGTACAGTTTAGGGAGGCATTGCAAATATATTCTATTCAAAAAGGTGTCAACCTTAAGTTGAAACCTAATGAGAAGGAAAGGGTTAGGGCAAAGTGCACAAAAAATGGATGTCCATGGCATATCCTTGGTAGCATTGAAGGCAGCAGCAGAAACTTTAGGGTGATTACATACTACCCTGTCCATAAATGCTATAAGAAAACTAGGAACAAGATGTGTAACCCACCATGGATTGCAAAAAAATTCAAAGACAGAATAGTTAGTGAGCCTCAAATTAAACTTCATCAGATTCAAGCCTTAATTAGGCAATCTTATGGCTTGTATGTGAGTAAAACTTCCTGTAGAAGAGCAAAAATGATAGTTATGAAGGAGAATATGGGTGATTACAAGAAAGAATTTGCTAGGCTTCATGATTATGCAGAAATGCTGAAGTCTACTAATCCTGGCACTACTGTAGTGATAAGGACATCTAAGGATTCAGTTCCTGGCAAGGAAGTCTTTATGGGCATTTATGTCTGTCTTGAAGCATTAAAAACTGGATGGTTAGAAGGGTGCAGAAACATAATTGGCTTTGATGGTGCATTCTTAAAGGGGACATGTAAAGGTGAACTGCTTTCCTGCATTTCCAAGGATGGAAATAATCAAATGTTCCCTGTGGCTTGGGCAGTAGTTGAAAAGGAATCAAAGGATACATGGTCTTGGTTTATCAGGTGTCTCAAACATGATCTAAACTTGACAGAAACTGAAGGAGAAGGGCTGACAGTCATGTCTGATATGCAGAAGGTATGGTTTCTAATAATCTTTCTTTAAATTATTTGTTTTCATTTATGTTTAAGTTATAACAATATAGTCTTTATGACTGTAGGGTCTTCATCTAGCAATAACTCAGTTATTGCCAAATGCTGAAATGAGATGGTGTGCTAGACATATCTGGGCTAATTGGAAGCAAACTTGGCCTGGTGAGGAAAGAAGGAAAAAATTCTGGCAGTGTGCAAGAGCTACATTTGAGGTTTACTTTAGCAAGAAGTTGGATGAAATGGACCAGCTGGGGGGAAATATTGTTCAGGACTTACTGAAATACAACAAGAAAATATGGTGTAGGGCATATTTCAAAGACCATAGTAAGTGTGATGTAGTTGAGAACAACATATGTGAAACATTCAATAGTTGGATATTGGCAGCTAGGTACAAGTCTATCATTACTATGTTAGAGGAAATTAGAATCAAGTGTATGGAGAGGATGAATAGCATGAGAGAGTTTTCTGAAAAATGGGTAGGTGAGATATCATCCATGGCTATGGAAATACTTGCTGAGAATGCTCAAAGGGCAGCCAAATGTGAAGTCAAATTTAATGGTGAAACAGGGTATGAGATCCAGAATGGGCCATATAAACATGTTGTTGACTTTAGGGCATATACCTGTACTTGTAGATCATGGCAACTCAAAGGAATTCCATGTGCACATGCAGTTACAGCAATGCATTACAAGAACCATGAGGTTGAGCCATATGTTGACCATTGGTATAAAAAGGATACCTACCTTAAGGCATATAGCAGATTCATTCAACCTTTAACTAGTATGAATTTGTGGCCAACAAGCACACTGCTAGCTATTGAGCCACCTGTTGTAACTGCAATGCCAGGAAGGCCAAAGAAAAAAAGGACAAAGGCTGCTGATGAACCAAAGAAGAACTTTGGGAAGGGTACAAGGATAGGGAGACAAATGAGATGTTCTTTGTGCAAGACTCTAGGACATAACAAGAAAGGATGCCCATCAGCAGTAAGTATTAATGTTTGTTTTGTTACTAATATTGAAAGAATACAATTACTAGTGATAGTTTTGTTATGTGTATGCAGAAAAACCAAGAGGGAAGGGCTGGAACTAGTTCAGGTAGAGGTGAAACTGCTGAAAGTGGAACTGCAGCAGTTGGAAGTGCATCAACAATACCTGCAACAATACCTGCAAGTGGATCAACAACATCAGCAAGTGCAGCAACACCTTCAACTATGGGAAGTGCATCCTTCACTCCACCAATCATTGATCCAAGCACACAATAATCAACTAATGTTGCAGGAGGTCCAAAAAAGAAGACCAATGAGCCAAGAAGAGGTGGTGCAAATGCAGGGAGTAAGAGAACAAAGACAACAGGATATGGTGTGCTAATTGATTCAAGTGGCACTGTTATACAAAGGGTAAATATTTTAACTCAATTACACAATGGTTTACTACATAATCCCTCACTCACAACCTTTTATTTTTTTGTAGTCTGGAACTACTGATAGAGTGGTACACAATCCTTCTACACTCATAAGTTCTGCTCCTACCAACATTGAACTTAGGTTCAAACCACCTGGACTAAAGTGGAAGGGCCGACCAGCAGTTACACAAAGGCAGCTGCAAGAACAGAGTTACAGAAGGGCAAAGTCTACTACAACCACTCAAGCCACACCAATTCCACAATCCACACCAAGCAGCCAAGCCACAACAGACATTAATTGAAGTGCTCAACTGATAGTTACTATGTTTTTGTTGACTGTGGTAGACAATATTTTGTAAAGCTTCATTATGTATGTTTTTGTTGATTGCCTATCATTGACAATATTTTGTAAACCAACTCCTTTATTTTGGATGTTTTATTAACTGCCTATAACACAGGCCATTATATTAGTACTTGTTGCTGTAATGGAGCCTTTGTCAATATATTTCATGAACAAAATTTTACATCAACACAAAATATGTAGCCTAAACCCAGGAAATAACAAAGTGCACTATCAATCCTAAACAAATAACATAATAGCTAACATTAGAACAAGTACAACCACAACTATAATAGCAGCAACTCTCAGCTTCGATCTTCCTTGACTTCTTTGACAATGGCATCGATCACTCTTCTTAATAAGAGCCGCAAGAAGAGTCTTGTAGTGTTCTTCCTCAATCGCAGGATCAACCCATCTGAAAAAGCCACAACCTTCACCAATCTTATATCTTCGGCAGCCCAGGAACCTCCTTCCAGGATTGGTGGGTGTTCGTGAAATTTGAAGATCTGCAGCAACTCCACAATAACACAAAGGTTGCATCCTCATTGTTGAAGGAGAAGAGGCGGCAATAGCGTATTTGTTGCAGGAGAAGCAGAAAAAAATTCACTTTCAAAACAAAAGGAGATTGCAAAAATTGATGGGCAAAGAAGATTCACATGAAATTAAAATTCTATTTTTGACTGTTGAAGCTAACAAAGAAAGAAGAAGGCATCAGATTTGATAAATTTAGCTTCTACAATGTTCAACAATGGAGAATAAGGTACAAAGAAGAAGATGGATGTTAAATAGGCTAAATTATTACCGTTAGGGCTTTTTTTACTGTGTTCACGCCCCTTACAAGCGTGTGAATCACGCACTGCAGCCACATATGACACATAGGAAAAGCTACGTTAGATAAGCGTTTATTATTCACGTTTTGAATGAGTATAAGTGTTTAATTGGCAAATATATAAGTTCGGGGACCGGCATGACAAAGTGGGTGAAGTACAAGTGCCAGTTAGGCTATTCTGCCAAAAGTAATTGGCCAAATACATATACTCACCACTAAACTTTATTCAATTTTTTATTTTGGCATTTTAACTCATTCTTGTTCCATTTTAGTCTTCCAACCCCATTTTTTTGGTTCCACTATGATATTAAAAAATTTCTCCTAAGTAATAATGCAGCGCATGCAAATACCAAGCTGCTACCCCCTAACCTCACTGCCCCCAGCAAAAAAATTATTTTTTACTTTTTTTTGTAATATCAAATTATTACTTTTTTCATTTTTTTCTCCCCACATCCCGAGGAAAAAATATTTTTTTTATATTTTCAGTAATAACTATGGCTTCAACTGAACCCATAACTTTTGACGCGGAGTAAAAATTTATTAAAATTGTAAAAAAAAAAAATATAAACCCTTAACATTTAAAATATAATGGGTTCTTTTGTTCCACTTTGACACAAAAAACTTTTATCCCAGATAAAAATACAGCGCGAATAAATACCCAGCTACTACCCCCATCCCCACCCTATTGCCCCCTCCACCCTCCGCAATATTTTTTTTTTGTAATTTCAAATTATTATTTTTTTCATTTTTTCTGCCCCTCTCCCCTGGAAAAAATATTTTTTATATATATTTTCAGTAATAACTACCGGTTCAACTGAACCTATAATTTTCGGTGCGGAGTAAAAAATTATATGTAAAATTCATTAAAATTGTAAAAAAAAATAGATATAAACCCATAACTTTAAAAATATAATGGGTTCAATGTTAAAAATATTAAAATTGAATCCATAGGATTTAAATTCTAGACCGACCTCTACATTAGAAGTATGAAATTTGGCTTAAAAATTGGCTCTCACGCGCCTACAAGGGTGAGGCAAATCACACATGGAATCTAGTCAGCTTTTGTGTCAAAGTGGAACAAAAGAAATGGAGTTGGAGGGCCAAAATGAAACAAAGCTGAGTTAAAGTACCAAAATAAAAAATTAGGCAAGTTTAATGTACTGTCTATGTATTTGGCCAAAGTAGTTTTTGATTATATACGCAATATATTTATTCGATGAAGGGTGTTCAACTGATCACCCTACATTCTACAATGGGTGTTTACTTCAAATCATACCAATATACATCCACGTACATTCCTTTATGAGAATAGATGTAGAATTTAGTATAATTACGACTACATTTTCATGTTATTTATCTTTTAAGATTTTGACACGAATATTAGCTAGCGTTTGGCTAGAGATTTTCAAATTTGTTTTGAAAAATCAAGTTTGGATGAAATTTGATTTGAAGATGAAAATATGTTTAGACATCGATTTTCTAAATATATTTCACCTCTTTTTTTTGAAAAAATATGAAACATGACTTATACCCACAAGTTCTAAAAACTATCATAAATACCCAACCGTACATTCATCAATAACATTTATTATCATTATCGCAAACTATAGTCCTGAACATAAATAAATTTGGTACAAAATTATTATTTTTACTACATAATACTATCAGATGACCAAGAAGACGAAACACCATTGTTACAAAATAATAAATGCTGGGCTTTTTTATAAAATACAAAAGTTTGGAAATTTTTTTTAAAAATAAAATAGTAATATTTTGGACGATGGTTTTAGAATTTAGAAATTTGTCAAAATATAGATAAAAATTATGAACAAACATATATTTGTCAAAAAATATTTGGCAAATACTTGGCAAAATCAATGGCAAACGGTCCTTAAGAAGATGCTTAATAATTTCAAGGAATATTTGTCTAAAATACCCCTTATCAACTCTTAAACGTCTTACGTAACTAACAGTCCAGTAATCAGAGGGCTACAACTAGATGAACAAAACAACTTAGTTTCGCTATAAATTGACACTAATTCAGTAGAAACAATCAATATGTTGTTAAATGAAAATCTAATATTTGACCCTCTAATTTGTGAATGCAGATCGTTGATTCAAAGGATGGACAGCGTGGTGGTGAGGCACACATATCGGGAGCAAAACAGGGTAGCCGATGCGCTGCCGAAGGAAGCAGCAAAAGAATTTTTTTTGAACAAATAGTTTTCTCTAGCAGTTCCTCCGGTGTTTTCCAATGATGTATTTTGGGCAGACATCCTAGGAACTGAACTATCTAGATCTTTTGTGGGATGTAACATAAGTACAATTATGCAAAACTTTGCAAGTAACTCCGAAAGCAGTGTAACTGTGACGACCCGGCCGGTCGTCTTAAGAATTAACTCCCCGATCCAATATTAAATGCTTCCCCTAAGTTTATTTCTGCTATTTTGATTTTTCGGGACGTTCGATGTTGGGTTTCGGATAGTTTTGGGACACTTAGTCCCTAAATGAGAGCTTAAGAGTTGGAGAGTGGTCCGTAGTCGGAACAGTATGAAGACAGACTCGGAATAAAAATTTGATGGTTTTGTTAGCTCCGTTAGGTAATTTCGGGGTGGGGAGCGTGTTCGGAATATATTTTGGAGGTCCGTAGCTAATTTAGGCTTGAAATGCCGAAGTGTGAATTTTTGAAGTATCCGGTCCGATAGTGAATTTTTGATTCGAGCGTCAGAATGAAATTTTGGAAGTTGCAGTAGCTCCGTCATGTCATTTGGGACGTGTGTGCAAAATTTTAGGTCATTCGAACGCGTTTTGGTTAGATTTTCGATCGAAAGTGTATTTTGATAAAATTAGAAGTTCTTAGGCTCAAATCATTGATTTAAACGAGTTTCCGACGTTGTTTTAGGTGGTTTAAGGGTTGGTACAAGTTTGAATGAGGTATTAGGTTTTGATTGGTACTTTTGGTTGAGGTCAAGGGGCCTCGGGATAAATTCGGATAGGTGACGGGAGGTTTTGGAGTTGAAGGGCTGCTGAAGATTTTTCTAGTACCTGTCATAACCGCACCTGCAGTTTGGATTTCGTAGGTGCAGAGCTGCAGAAGCGGCCTGGCCGTCGCATGAGCAGAATTTGGTGCTCCCTCATTTTTCCGCAGGTGCGAAAGTTTAACCGCAGATGCGGTTACGCACCTGCGAGATCATCATCGCAGATGCGACCCTGGGCTATTTGTTTGAAACCGTAGAAGCGGAATCTGCAGGTGCTGTATGAGACCGCAGAAGCAGAACCTGGGCCCTTAAGGGTAAGCCGCAGAAGCGGCACTTTTTCTGCAGCACTGTAATGAAATAAGAAATTCGAGGATTTAGTTTCAAAAGTTGGAAAAAATCAAATTGGAGCTCGGGAGAGGGCGATTTTGAGAGGGTTTTAAAGAGGAGATCATTGGGTAATGTTTCTTTAACCCTTTCTAGTTATATTCCATCAGTCTTTAGTTAATTTCAACAATTAATTTCGAAATTTTGGTAGAAATTGGGGGAAAAGTTCTTAGACTTTTAATTGAGAATTTGAGAGGCCATTTGGACTCCGATTTCAGTGTTCTTGTTATGTATAGACTCGTGAGAGTAAGAGGGTTCTTAAAATGTGAAAATTATCCTGTTCCGAGACTTTGGCTTGAGGGGAATTTTGGTCATTTTACCTAAATTCGCATCTTAGCTTTAATATAAATAGTAAAATCGGGTGCTTGAGGTATTATTTACGATATGCAATTGAATTGAAAATATTTTGGCCATTTGGAGTCGGGTACCCGTGGCAAGGGCGTGGTTTCTAGTTGGTTTGTCTGTCGGATCGAGGTAAGTGGCTTGTCTAACCTTGTGGGGGGGAGGCGGGAACCTCTTCCCCTTAGGACACGATATTTGATATTTGAAAGTCTCGTACGTGAGGTAACGAGCGCGTATTTGAGCTAATTGTTGGAAATCTGTTTTTACTTGAAGTATTTAAATTGAGTTTTTCTTTCTTATCTGTTTATTTTAAATTGTAAGTTTATCCTATGCTAGTTTAGAGAAGAATGTTTCTTTGACTTACTTGCCTAAGTGCTTAAACTGTCTTGTTTGTACTACGTGAAGCATGTTAGGCTAGGATTTTATATTACTTGTTCTGAGTTTAGCATTTATCCTAATGTTTTGGGTTGTTATTGTGTGTTTTAAATTGGGACTACGGGACGGCATCCCCAGAGATCCCCCTTGTACTTGTTATGTTCTGGACTGAGGGTGGGGGATACCAAGAAATCCCTGGCACATGTAAATGTAAGTTTTGAGGATACCAAGAGATCCCTCGTGTATATGATGATGATACCAAGAGATCATCGGGATACCAATAGATCCCCGACTATTATTTCCTGTTGTGAGCAGTATTCCTTATATTGTTTTGCTTCTGTTTTCTATTATTGCTTTCCTTATTTATCTTGTTTAGATTCTCGTTGTAGACTTGATCTATACTCTTTTCCTTCTCCTATCATATATTATGTTTGTCTCAGTAGGGGCCTAACCTTCCTCGTCACTACCCAACTGAGGTTAGGCTTGGCACTTACTAAGTACCGCTGTGGTGTACTCATGCCCTTTTTGCGCATGTTTTTCATGTGCAGATCCAGGTAGCTCTGCCTAGGTGTATCATCCTCGTGGCGGGGAGATCTAGCAGAGATTTCGAGGTACATCTGTCGCGTCCGCAGACCCGAAATCTCTTTCTTATTCTTGCTTTAGCAGTAAGTTTTCTCCTTTTCATACTATTTTTTTTAGACATTCTAGAGTTAGAGCCATGTATTTACTTTCCGTTAGCCTATGTTCCCGTGAGTTTCCGAGTTTTGGGATGGTGTTGTAGACTTCCGCATTTTTTTTGAGTTGTATATGCCGAGCGGCCTTTATATGCAGTTATTATTTTAACTTGTTCGGTTTTAATTAATTATTCCGCAAGTTTAGGTTGTCTTTCCGCATTTTTAGGCTTACCTAGTTATAGGGACTAGGTGCCATCACGACGTGTTCACGGAGGACGAACTAGGGTCGTGACAAGTTGGTATCAAAGCTCTAGGTTCATAGGAGTCACGGAACACAGGCCGGTTTATTAGTCTTACTGATCGGTACGGAGACGTATGTACTTATCTACGAGAGGCTATGTAACTGTTAGGAAACTTTTTCACTTCATTTGATTTCTTTCTCGTGCGACATCTTGACATCACCAATCCTAAACTTCTATCTTCTATTCTCTTATAGATGGTGAGGACATGTGCTACTCGAGATGATCAGGCACCCGCACCTCCTATTGCAACCGTCAGAGGCCGGGGCCGGGGCCGGGGTAGAGGTAGAGGATGCGCACGTGGTACAGCCAGAGCACCTGTGCAAGCTGCCGACGAGGCACCACCAGCAGATCCAGCTGGAGCCCAGGCACCTGGCACGCCTACTACTGCCACTACTACTCCAGCTCTTCAGGAGACTTTGGTTCAGTTCATGAGTATGTACACAACCTTGGCTCAGGCAGGGTTGCTTCCCCTTGCTGCAGCCACATCTAAGGCTGGGGGAGAAGTACAGACTCCCGCCGTCCGCACTCTTGAGCAGCGAGTGCATGTTCAGTAGGTTCCCAAGATTATTCCCGCACCGCCTGTAGTGCCCATTCAGCCCGAGGACAGGGCAGCGACTTCTGAGGATGAGCAGCTGAGGCTTGAGAGGTTCAAAAAGTACAAGCCTCCTGTATTCAGTAGACTAACATCAGATGATGCTTTGGGATTTCTAGAGGAGTGTCACCGTATTCTTCGCACTATGGGCATAGTAGAGTCCAGCGGGGTTTTCTTCACTGCCTTCCAGCTTTAGGGAGCCGCCTATGATTGGTGGCGCACTTATGAGATCGACAGTCCAGCCAAGGCTACCTCACTGACCTGACCCAGTTCTCATATATGTTCATGAGAGAGTTTGTCCCTTAGAGTCTCAGGGACGCATGGCACGCAGAGTTTTAGCATTTGCGCCAGGGTACTATGACCGTTTCGGAGTATGTTATCTGCTGTACCAGGTTGGCCAGGCATGCACCGGCCTTGGTTACTACAGTTCGTGAGAGAGTTCGCAAGTTCATTGAGGGTCTTACCCCACCCATCAGATCTAGCATGGCTCGAGAGTTGGAGATGGACATCCCTTATCAGCAGTAGTGAGGATTGCTAGGAGGATCGAGGGTATGCTCGCCAGGGAGCGAGTGGAGAGGGAGGCCAAGAGGTCTCGAGAGTCGGGTCACTATTATGGTGCCCGTACCCCAGCAGCAGGTCATCATGGTAGAGGTTATGTGGGTCACCCCATTCATTTAACTCTTCCAGCTGCCAGCAGTGCTCCAGCTCCGCCTATACCTTAGGAGCCTTACTATGCACCTCCAGTTTCTAGCGTGCCTCCTGTGCGGGGTGCATTCAGAGGTCAGTCCAGCAGGTCTGGCCCGAGCCAGTCACAGCTACCGTGCCCTCCCAGAGCTTGTTTTGAGTGTGGAGACACCCGCCATATGGTGAGGAATTGCCTTAGACTTGGGAGGAGTGCACCCTCACAGACTTCTCAGCCCCAACGTGCCCAACAGAGTTCTCAGGCCATGATCACAGCCCCAGCTGCTACCCCATCTACCCAGACGGCTAGGGGCGGAGGTCGGGGAGATAGAGGCCGCCCTCGAGAGAGGGGACGGGCCAGATATTATGCTATTCCTGCTCGTACCGAGGCTGTTGCATTCGACTCCGTCATTACAAGTATTATACTGGTTTGTCACAAAGAGGCATCAGTTCTATTCATTCCGGGCTCTACTTATTCTTATGTGTCTTCTTACTTTGCTCCGTATTTGGGTGTGCCTCGGGATTCTTTGAGTGCCCTCTTTTATGTTTCTACTCTTGTGGGGGATTCTCTTATTGTGGACCGCATTTATCGGTCATGCCTGGTTACTATTCTTGGTTTTGACACTAGAGCGGATTTATTATTACTCGCTATGGTTGACTTTGATATTATCTTGGACATGGACTAGTTGTCGCCCCATTTTGCTATTCTTGATTGTCACGCCAGGACCGTGACACTGGCTATACCAGTTATTTCGCGTGTTGAGTGGAGTGGTACTTTAGATCACACTCACAGTAGAGTTCTCTTTTCTTAAAGCTCAGCATATGGTTGAGAAGGGGTGTGCCGCGTATTTAGCTTATGTAAGAGATGTCAGTGTTGATACCCCTTCTGTTGATTCAGTCCCAGTGGTACGGGATTATCCCGATGTGTTTCCAGCTGATCTTCCGGGCATGCCGCCCGATAGAGGCATTGATTTTGGCATTGATATATTGTCGGGCACTCAGCCCATTTCCATCCCTCCATACCACATGGCTCATACTGAGTTGAAGGATCAGTTACAGGAATTGCTTGATAAGGGTTTTATTCGCCCCAGTGTTTCACCGTGGGGTTGCTCCTGTCTTGTTTGTGAAGAAAAATGATGGTTCCATGTGTATGTGTATTGATTATCACCAGTTGAACAAGGTTTCAGTGAAGAACCGTTATCCTTTGCCTCGTATTGAGGATCTGTTTGACCAGCTTCAGGGCGCACAAGTGTTTTCTAATATTGACTTGCACTCAGGTTACCATCAGTTAAAGATTCAGGAGCCAGATATCCCGAAAACTGCCTTCAGGATTCGGTATGGCCATTATGAGTGCCTTGTTATGTCATTTGGGCTGACCAATGCCCCCGCAGCTTTCATGCATTTGATGCACAGTGTGTTCAGGCCATATCTCGACTCGTTCGTCATTGTTTTCATAGATGATATTCTTGTATACTTTTGGAGTAGGGAAGATCATGAGCAACACCTGAGGACAATGCTTCAGACCTTGAGAGAGAAGAAGTTATATGCAAAGTTCTCAAAATGTGAATTTTGGTTGAGTTCTGTGGCATTCTTAGGCCATGTGGTATCGAGTGAGGGCATTCGGTTGGATCCGAGGAAGATAGAGGCCGTGCAGAGTTGACCTAGGCCCTCCTCAGCTACAGAGATTCACAGTTTCCTTGGCTTGGTGGGTTACTATCGTCGTTTTGTGGTGGGATTTTCATCGATTGTAGCCCCTATGACTAGTATGACCCAAAAGGGTTCCCCATTTCAGTGGACAGAGGAGTGTGAGGCGAGCTTTTGGAAGCTCAAGATAGCTTTGTCTAAAGCCCCAATTTTGATGTTACCTACCATTTCGGGGTCTTATACTGTCTACTGTGATGCCTCGAGAGTTGGCCTCAGAGCGGTGTTGATGCAGGACGGTAGGGTGATTGCCTATGCATCCAGACAGTTGAAGATACATGAGAAGAATTACCCTGTCCACGACCTTGAGCTAGTTGCTATTGTTCATACCTTGAAGATCTGGCGTCATTATTTGTACGTGTGCCTTGTGAGATATATACTGACCATTAGAGTTTGTAGCACTTGTTCAAGCAGAAGGATATAAATATGCGTCAGAGGAGGTGGTTAGAGTTGCTGAAGGATTATGATATTACTATTCTGTATCACCCGGGCAAGGCCAATGTGGTGGCGGATGCCTTGAGTCGCTGGGCGGAGAGTTTGGGGAGTTTGGCATATTTACTAGCGTCATAGAGGCATATGGCAATGGATGTGTAGTCTTTAGCCAGCCAGTTTGTGAGATTGGATCTTTCGGAGCCCAGTTGGGTTTTAGCTTTTGTGGTTTCCCGGTCTTCCTTATTTGATCGTATCAGGGAGAGGCAGTATGATGACCCTCATTTGTTTATCCTTAAGGACAAGGTTTAGCGTGGTGATGCCAGAGATGTGACCATCGGAGATGACGGGGTATTGAGGATGCAAGTCCGGATTTGTGTGCCTAATGTTGATGAGCTTCGAGATTTGATTTTAACAGAGGCCCGTAGTTCGCGGTATTCCATCCATCTGGGTGCCGCAAAGATGTACTGGGACTTGAGGTAGCATTATTGGTGGAGGAGGATGAAGAAAGATATAGTTGGTTATGTGTCTAGATGCCTCAACTGCCAGCAGGTGAAGTATGAGCACCAACGACCGGGTGGGTTGCTTCAGCAGATAGAGATTTCGGAGTGGAAATGGGAGCGCATCACCAGGGACTTTGTATCTGGACTCCCACGGACCTGGAAGAAGTTTGATGCCATTTGGGTTATTGTGGATCGGCTGACCAAGTCCGCTCACTTTATTCCTGTGTGTACCACTTATTCATTAGAGCGATTGGCGGAGATTTATATCCGGGAGATTATCCGTCTGCATGGTATTCCAGTTTTTATCATTTCAGACAGAGGTACTCAGTTTACATCGCGGTTCTGGAAAGCCGTGTAGCAGGAGCTAGGTACTCGGGTGGAGTTAAGCACAACATTTCACCCCCAGACGGACGGACAGTCCGAGCGCACCATTCAGATTCTTTAGGATATGCTCCGTGCGTGTGTGATTGAGTTTGGAGGGCCTTGGGATCAGTTCTTGCCATTTGCGGAGTTTGCTTACAATAACAGTTATCAGTCCAACATTCAAATGGCGTCGTATGATGCTTTATATGGTAGGAGGTGTAGATCTTCGGTGGGCTGGTTTGAGCCGGGTGAGGCCAGGATATTGGGCACAGAGTTGGTTCAGGATGCATTGGAGAAGGTTAAGGTGATTCAGGATAGACTCCGTACAGCCCAGTCCAGACAGAAGAATTACACAGACAGGAAGGTTCGTGATGTTTCGTATATGGTTTGTGAGCGGGTTCTGCTTCGGGTTTCGCCTATGAAAGGCGTCATGAGGTTTGGGAAGAAAGGGAAGTTGAGTCCGAGGTTTATTGGCCCATTTGAGATTTTGAGGCGAGTTGGGGAGGTTGCTTATGAGCTTGCCTTACCTCCCAGCTTGGCCGGGATTCATCCGATATTCCATGTTTCGATGCTCCGGAGGTATCACGGTGACCCGTCGCACGTGTTGGATTTTAGTTTTGTCCAGTTTGACAACGATCTATCCTATGTTAAGGAGCCAGTGGCTATATTGGACAAACAGATCAGAAAGTTGAGGTCAAGGAACATTGCTTCGGTAAAGGTTCAGTGGCGGGGTCAGCCAGTCGAGGAGGCGACCTGGGAGACCGAGCAGGATATGCGCAGCAGTTACCTCATCTTTACACTACTTTAGGTATGTTAGGAGGATGTGACGACCCGGCCGGCTGTCTTAAAAATTAATGCCCCGATCCCCTATTAACTGCTTCCCCTAAGTTCATTTATACTATTTTGGTTTGTTGGGACGTTTGGTATTGGGTTTCGGAGAGTTTTGAGACACTTAGTCCCTAAATGAGAGCTTAAGAGTTAGAGAGTAGTCCGTAGTCAGAACAGTGTGAAGACGGCCTCGGAATGGAAATCCGATGGTTCTGTTAGCTCCGTTAGGTGATTTCAGGGTTGGGAGCATGTTCAGAATGTATTTTGGAGGTCCGTAGCTAATTTAAACTTGAAATGCCGAAGCGTGAATTTTTGAAGTTTCCGGTCTGATAGTAAGTTTTTTATCCGAGTGTTGGAATAGAATTCCGGAAGTTGCAGTAGCTCCGTCATATCATTTGGGACGTGTGTGCAAAATTTTAGGTCATTCGAACGTGTTTTGGTTAGGCTTTCGATCGAAAGTGTATTTTGATGAAATTGAAAGTTCTTAGACTCAAATCCTTGATTTAATCGAGTTTCCGACGTTGTTTTAGGTGGTTTAAGGGTTGGTACAAGTTTGAATGAGGTATTAGGTGTTATTGATGCTTTTGGTTGAGTTCCCGGGGGCCTCGGGATGAATTCGGATGGGTGACGGGATGTTTTCGAGTTGAAGGGCTGCTGAAGATTTTTCTAGTACCTGTCATAACTGCACCTGCGGTTTGGGTTCCGAGGTGCTGAGCCGCAGAAGCGGCCTGGCCATCGAAGCAAAATTTGGGGCTCCCTCAGTTTTTTGTAGGTGCAGAAGTTTAACCGCAGATACGGTTACGCACCTGCGAGATGATCATCGCACATGCAGCCCTGGGCTATATGTTTGAAACCGCAGAAGCGGTATATATTTCGCAAAAGCAAAATTTGCCGGTGCAGTATGAGACCGCAGAAGCGGAACCTGGGAACTTAAGGGTAAGCGGCACTTGGTCCGCAGAAGCGGGACCGCAGATGCGGTCGCTTGACTGCAGAAGCGAAAATCACTGTAATTAAATAAGAAATTAGAGGATTTAGTTTCAAAAGTTGAAAAAAATCAAATTGAAGCTCGGGAGAGGGCGATTTTGAGAGGGTTTTGAAAAGGAGATCATTGGGTAGCGTTTCTTTAACCCTTTCTAGTTATATTCCATCAATCCTTAGTTAATTTCAATAATTAATTTCGAAATTTTGGTAGAAATTGGGGGAAAAGTTCTTAGTCCTTTAATTGAGAATTTGAGAGGCCATTTCGACTTCGATTTTGGTGTCTTTGTTATGTATAGACTCGTGAGAGTACGAGGGTTCTGAAAATATAAAAATTATCCGGTTCCGAGTTATTGGCCTGAGGGGCATTTTGGTTATTTTACCTAAATTCGCGTCTTAGCTTTAAATTAAATAGTAAAATTAGTTGCTTGAGGTATTATTTACGATATGTAATTGAATTGAATAGATTTGTGGCATTTGGAGTCGGATACTCGTGGCAAGGGCGTGATTTCTAGTTGTTTTTTGTGCCGGTTCGATGTAAGTGGCTTGTCTAACCTTGTGTGGAGGGACCTCTTCCCCTTAAGACATGATATTTGATATTTGAAAGCCTCGTACGTGAGGTGACGAGAGCGTATTTGAGCTAATTGTTGGAAATCTGTTTTTTCTTGAAGTGATTAAATTGAGTTTTTCTTGCTTATCTATTTATTTTAAATTGTAAGTTTATCCTATGCTAGTTTAGAGAAGCATGTTTATTTGACTTACTTGCCTAAGTGCTTAAACTGTCTTCTTTGTACTACGTGAAGCATGTTAGGCTAGGATTTTCTATTACTTGTTCTGAGTTTAGCATTTATCCTAATGTTTTGGGCTGTTATTGTGTGTTTTAAATTGGGACTACGGGACGGCATCCTCGGAGATTCCCCCCTGTACTTGTTATATTCTGGACCGAGGGTGAGGGATACCAAGAGATCCCTGGCACATGCAAATATAAGTTTTCAGGATACCAAGAGATCCCTCGTGTATATGATGATGATACCAAGAGATCCCCGACTGTTTTTTCCTGTTGTGAGCAGTATTCCTTATATTGTTTTGCTTCTATTTTCTATTACTGCTTTTCTTATTTATCCTATTTAGATTCTCGCTGTAGACTTGATCTATACTGTTTTCCTTATCCTATCATATATTATGTTTGTCTCAGTAGGGCCCTGACCTTCCTCGTCACTACCCAACCGAGGTTAGACTTGGCACTTACTGAGTACCGCTGTGGTATACTCATGCCCTTTCTGCGCATGTTTTTCATGTGCAAATCCAGGTAGCTCTGCCCAGGCGTATCATCCTCGAGGCGGGGAGATCTAGCAGAGATTTTGAGGTACGTCTGCCGCGTCCGCAGACCCGGAGTCTCTTTCTTATTCTAGCTTTAGCAGTCAGTTTTCTCCTTTTCGTACTGTTCGTTTTAGACATTCTGGAGTTAGAGCCATGTATGTACTTTCCATTAGCCTGTGTTCCCGTGAGTTTCCGGGTTTTGGGATGGTGTTGTAGACTTCTGCATTTTTTTTTTGAGTTGTATATGCCGAGCGACCTTTATATACAGTTATTATTTTAACTTGTTCAGTTTTAATTAAGGCCAAATACACAACTGGGCCCTTAAACTTGGTCTTTTTTGTCACTTGGGCACTTAAACATAGAGTTGTTCCTATCAGACCCTTCAACTAAATCACATATGTACCAAAAAAAAAAAAAAAGAATAGTTAGGGCACATTTGGAAAAAATTGATAATACTGTAAATGATTTCTTGTTTTTTCAAATACCTCAAAAAAATTGAAATAAAATCAATTTGCCATATATGTGTGATAGGAGGATTTCGAGTTCGATTCATGGGAATGAAAAAAAATCAGATCGGGAGCACTTCTTCCTATAATAAACCTTACGCAGCATGAAATCAAATTAATCGGACTCCGATATATAGTACGATTACTCGAACTAAATGCTAATTTCCTACATCTTTTAACTATTTGAATGACTGTATAAGTGACAAAATGATACTGTTAGGTCGAGGGAGTGAAGAAAAAGGAACCATTTCTAAAAGGAATAAATATTCCACCTTACGCTTTTTGTAGAAAAGGAACAAAAGCAAAAGTCTATGCTTTTTTCCCAATCGGAGTGCAAGTAATGTTCACTCAATCACTTGTCACTAGCTACTCTATAAAGGACCATCAATTTACTATTTTCATGTTTTGTATGGTGAATGAGCCTTCGTTATAGTCTTGTCCACATTGTGTCTTTGGAAATGGTTTTTTTATTTTTTATTTTTATTTTGTTTTATGATAGATTTTCATCTAGTATCGATATTTGTATTAAAGTCCGATTAAATTTAAAATGACCCCATAAGTCTCATATTTGGGAGTGGAGGAGAGGCCTCTAGAGAGGGCGGGGAAGCACCGGCTAATAAAGATGACTCCATATCCAGAGCTCAAATAAGAAACCTCTAATTATGGTGAATTAGTACTTACCATCCAATTTATTTTAGAAACGCATTTCTTCGACTAAAAGTCTATCGGAAACAATCTCTCTATCTTGTGTAGAAATAAATTCTATGTACACCGTGTCTTCTCTCGATGCCACTTGTAGAATCATACTAGATATATTGTTATTATTGTTGTTAAGTACTCCATCCGTTCACTTTTAGTTGTCCACTTTGAACTTTTCACGCCCATTAAGAAATAATAAATGAAATATATATTTTAAAATTTTACTCATAATAATGATAATATTTTTAAAAGTCTTGGAAAATGATTTGGGAAATAAATAATTAATGATAAAGATAAAACAAGAAAAAAAAGATTGTTTTTTTCTTTTAGTATAGTGGCCAAGTAAAAGTTAAAAAATATTTTAGTATAATCTATATATATATATAAGTGGGAAAAAAATGCTGACTTGGCACCTCTCATATGCTAGGAAGGGTATTTATCTTTTTTCTCAATTTTTTGCCATCTTAACTCATTTTTTCTGGCTGAAAAATCAGCATATTCATGCATTTACACCATAATTTAATTATATTTACCTACAGTTATGACAAATTAAATGGCTATTAAAATACCATCATTTAATGTAACTCTCCTCTCTTTTTGACAAATTATTTTTTCTTGAAAGAAGGTGTTGCCTTTCCTTTGTGGTTGTACGTAAAAGTTCTTTTTATGATAAGTTTCAGTTTTTCGGACTTGGTTGGGGTATTGTTTTTACTTATCTGTTTGGGATTATATTCACTAATTATGTTATTCCTTTAATATTTTTTACTTTAATTTGATTTTTCGTTCATATAAATGTTAAAAAAATTCATCCATTAAGATACACACTACATTCCTCGATATAAACAACCTAGCCAATATGATCCGTATGAATAAACATGCAACGTAAGTTAACCATTTGCAGTGAGAAAGATTGATACTTGAACTTCATTACAGATATTACCTCTCCGAGGAGAGGCTAATTGTGAGTTTTAGTTAAGATGACAGTATATGTATCTCTAGCATATTATTTTGAATTTTCTGTCAATAATAAAGGTTCATACTAATAAGAAAAATTGAAAATTACATGCGTTATGTGAATCTGAGATGTTTGTGGTGAAATAAAAGTTTGAGATATTTGTCATATTAATTTTTTTTTTTAATTATATCCCAGTTATCTCGCATTATATTGATGTTTTCGCTATTTTTTAATATTGAGAATATTACAAGATCCTAATTTTTATTGTTTTTATATATTTTAAATTATTACATAATATTTTTAATAAATTAACTAGTAGACAAAAAGTGAACGGATGGAATACTTACCATTCACTACAACCTTTATCGTTTCGTTATTAATTTACTATTTTCATGTTTGTATAATGAATGAGCCTAAGTTATAGTTTTGTCCACATTGTGTCTTTGGAAATGATTTCCTTTATTTATATGACTTTAAAAAACACCAGACATTGAGAAAACAGTGTACAGACTACAATGCAAGAGTGAAAATATAACAAATTCTCATTGCTAAAAATGGGGCCAAACAGTACTTACACCAAAAAATAAAATAAAAGGGAGACACCATAAATTCAAATATGAACCAATGAAGTATCTCATTCAGTCATTATCATAATTGAGCATGGACGAAGCACAAACACAGTAATGTCAAACTCCTCACGTGGGCAAACCAGTACTATTAATTGCAGGTATCGTTATGTCTTTGCCCTTGTATTTTCAAACCGGTATTAAAACGTTTTTCTTGATCCGAAAGTCTATCGAAAATAGTATTTTTATTTCACATAAAAAAAAAGAATAAAGTTTGTATGCACACTATCCTTTCTAAACTCACGTGTGTATCCGCACTAAATTTATTGTTGTTGTAATTGCGGTACTGTTGCTATGGTAGCAAAAATATACTATTTACACTGAATGAATAAATGTAATTCGTTAATCTATATCTATATTTATATGTATCTATATTATATTAAAAACACGAAGGTTCTTAGGGAACTTTTTAACCCTTTAAAAATAGATCGTACATTGGACAAAATAGTAATTTAATTATTTTCCTAATATTTAGGCATGTCAAATCAACTAAAACGTTGATTATTGATTTTTTCCTTATTTGAAATATTATATTGGGAATCCTATAATTTGAAGATTTACAATCAAATTTTACCTTATAAAAATCATTCCAAATTTGAACTATTTTATGGAACTTTAGATCACTAACGTAATAGTAAAACTAGAGCACTTTTATGTGTTGTATTTAGAAGTCCAATATGACATTAAATTAGAGCTGTCAATATGGGTCGGGTTAGCCCAGCCTAACCCACGTGGGCTTTAGCAATTGACGGGCTGGGCTGGGTTAGCCCACTATTTTGATGAGCCTTAAAATGGTCAGCCCACCCCCAGCCTTATGTGGGCCGCGGGCCCCCACGGGCCGGCCCATTATTTTTAAAAATATAATTTTATATTTTTTCTTTAAGTTCTGACCTAAAAAAAGATAATTATTTAAAAGTTAAAAAAATATCTTATTGGAAAAAATACGCAAAACTTAATAAATTTTTATATTGTTCCAATATATCACAATAAATACTAAAAAAAGAGTAAAAGACAGGACTATATTTCATTCACTAAAAGTCAAAACTAAAACTAACTATTCAAGAGAATGTTCATGATACTTATGAGATATCCAACACATCATCTTCATCAAATACATTTGAATCCGCTTGTGACAAGGTTGTTTTAACATTTTACTTTCATCTACAATTCATATGCAATATTAATTAGTTAAATATTAAAAATAATTAAATTTTAAAAATTAATAATATTTAAATTCACATAAAAAATATTACCAGTTTGAGTTCGGGAAAACCTGTGCAGCCAATTTCAAGTAGTAACAAGTGTTTGGATATTTTCATAATAAATGCAACTTCTGTACTTTGGCAGAACACGCCACTAATGCTAAATATTTATTCCGATGGTACAATGGTAATAAGAATGCTAAGTACATCACGCACCATCATTGAAAAATCGGGATATTTTCTAGAATGGTGACAACATCACCTCTTGAAACTTCTCAAGATCAAGTTTTGGTTCTCTTAATAAAGATCCAATTCTGATTTTCCATATCTAAAGGCTGTATACTTTTTATTTTTTATATATTTTAAATAAATATTCTATTAGGCCCATGGACTGGCCCGGCCCAGCCTCAGTCAAGCCTCGCGGGCCACGGGCTTACTCGGGCCGGGCTTAAAAGCCTCGTTTTTAAACGGGCTCCAAAAATTCTAGCCCAACCCTGCTAAATCACGGGCTAGGCTGGCACAACGGGCCAAGCCCATATTGGCGGCTCTACATTCAATAGATAATAAAATATTTATTTTATTCAGTTGAGTTTTTAATGATGGTTCACAGCAAAAACAAACACTTCAATACAACATTAGAATATAGTATTGAACTTTCTGGTTAATCTATTATTTCGTAAAATATTTATTTTACTTAGTTGAAACTAGAATCGACAGCTCATTACTTATTTTTTATTGAATTATCTCACAATTGTTTGAACAACTTAATGGTGAATAGTAATAAAAAATATTTTAAATATTTAAATAAATATAATTTTCAAGTATTAGACAAAAGAGCTAGATGAAGTTTCTAAGGAGACGTTTGATTTATTTATCAAAATACATTTGTTTTCCATGCTATTCTTAGTATTTGTGTGATGATCAAGACAATCTTTTTGTTAGCGTCGTTAAATTAACTTAGAATTTATATATGTAAAGTTCTTTGGTAACAAATTGAAGCTTTGATCAATTGGAACAAGTAGTGAAACAAACTTTTGATAGGTAATTAGTCATCAATCATTGGGGATGTAAAGTACTTGAGAGTTATAAATGAAAAAGATGACCGTGAATGAAAGGACAAACATATAAACTGATCGAACCAATTAACAAATAATTTTACATAATATAATATCTACCATGGTCCTATATGTATCATGACTCATGAGCTATCGTTCCAAATGTCTTTTTAGTTTCTTCCTTCCCTAAAACAGAAAGGTTACGAAAGGTGTCTTTAATTAGAACTAGCATTTTCAAGTTGATTCCTAAAAAAATATATAGGTCATATAAGGACTAAAATACTATTGCGAGTAATGTGAATACAACTCTATCGGGTCTTCTAAAACAAATCAAAATTCATATATCTAAATTATAATAAAGATTCAAAGATCTAAACCACACAAAGTTCCCTCTTTTATTGAGTTTGATAAAAATGATCAACATTTAACAGTTTCAAGAACTTCTATCTTTTTAATATTTTATTTTACAATTTAAACACAACGTTTAATATAATATTTATGTTGATTTTACATTAAATACTCATTAACCTGGAACACGCGCAACACGCGTACCCTGAGACTAGTACTATATAGAAGTACGAAAGCTTTTAGCGAAATGTCGTTCGTTTTTTTTACTCTTTAAAAGACAGAGTTCACAAGAAATAAAATAGTCATTATATATATATATATATATATATATATATATATATATATATATATATATATATATATATATATAGTACGAATGCCTTTAGAGAAATATCATTCGCCTTTTTTACCCTTTAAAAGACAGAGTTCACAAGGAATAAAATAGTCATTTTGTGACGACTCGACCCGTCGTCTCATGTGTTATCGCTCCGTTTTCCCCATTTTATGCTTCTTCATGTTTCGTTATCGGTATGTGGTGTGTTAGAGTTGATTTAGATTGGTTTTGATAAGAAATGAGACACTTAGTCTTTTTAAGGAAAACTTAAGTCGGAAAAGTCAACAGAATATTGACTATTGAGTTATAGGGCTCGGATGTGAATTCCGATGCTTCGGTTAGCTTTGGGGGTTGATTTGTGACTTATGAGTGCGATCAGAATTGATTTTGGAGGTTCGGTGTAGAATTAGGCTTGAATTGGCGAAGTTAGTATTTTGGCGAATTCCGGTTGATAGGTGAGATTTTGATCCGAGGGTCGGAATGGAATTTCGAGAAATGTTGTAGCTCTGTTAGGTGATTTTGGATATGTGTGCAAAATTTCAGGTCATTCGGACGTCGTTTGGTCGGATTTTTGATCGAATGTGAGTTTCGGAAGAATTTGATAAACTTAGGCTTGAATCCATGGTGAATTGGTGATTTTTGTGTTGTTTGGCGTGTTTTGATAATTGGAACAAGTTTGAATAACGTTATGGGATGCATTGGTATTTTTGGTTGAGGTCCCGGGGACTTCGGGGTGATTTCGGATGGCTAACAGGAAGAAATTTGGAGTTTAGAGACTGCTGAAGGTTTCTGGTATCTGGTGTTTTCGCTTCTGCAGAAATAGACCACAGAAGCAGTTCCGCAGAAGCGAAAGTGGAGTCGCAGAAGCGGACGCTTGGACCGCATAAGCGGTCTTGCTTTTGCGAAAAATGGACCGCAGAAGCGGTACTGGGCAAAATGAGGGAAACTGCAGAAGCGGAAGTCGCAGAAGCGACATTTTGATCGCAGAAGCGGAAATAGGCCTGGGCAGAGAGGTTAAGTTTCCATTTCCCATTTGTAGCGATTTGGAGCTCGAATAAGGCGATTTTTGGGCATATTTTCACAGAGAACAACGGGGTAAGTGTTCTTAACTAAATTTTGGTTATATTACTTGAAATTATTGCAAGTTTTGTCGATAATCCGTGAATTTAAGGGAGAAAAGCTTAAAAACCCTCTTGGACATTTCTGAGTATTTGAAGGTTGAAACGATATGGAAAATAGTTAAATTTGGTATGGATAGACTCGTGGCGAGATAAGGAATCCGTTAATGTTAATTTTATAATTTTTTGAGTCGTGGGCCCGGGGCTCGGGTTTTTGTAAATTTCGTGATTTTTGATATTTTTTGAGTCTTTTCGATTGGGTTATATTCCCTTAGCCTATTGTGATGTATTCGTTGTAGTTTTGGCCAGATTCGACGCGCGAGGAGGTCGATACGAAAGGAAAGGGCATCGTTGAGTAGTATTTGGTCAGCTAGAGGTGAGTAATAGATGTAAATATTGTTCTGAGGGTTTGAAACCCCGGACATTCATATCGTAACGCTATATTGAGGCGTGACACGCACTCCATGACGAGTGCGGGATCGTTTACTATTGGGGATCGTGACTTGGTCCATCCCGCGTGATATTTATACTATACTGGTGACTCACATACATACTTTATTGATATTTACTGGGCTGGATGCCATGTTTGGGACCTTGTGCCGACTTGTAGAATCCTACGGGGATTGATATTACTGCTTTAGCATGACTTGCATATCATTTGGTTTCAGTCCAAGGTTTTAAATACTGTTTTACAAACTCAAGCATATTTCTAAGTTTTGAAAACTCAAATGATATTTTAAATGCTATTTCGGGCTGAGAACTACTGTTTTATAAATGCCCATGGGGCTTGTGATGTTTTCTGGACTGATTATGGGTGGCTTGGGCTACGTGCCGCTGCAGTGACTTAAAACAGTGGTAACAATGGCACTATGTGATGTGACTGGAAATATTATGGGTGGCTCGGGTTGCGCGCCGTAGCAGGAACGTGAAACAATGGTGACAATGGCACTATATGATGTAAATAGGCCTGGTAAAAATGACTGACCAGGATTTGATTGATGCCACGAGATGGCTTGATATTGCGCTTGGGCTGTAGGAGCCCCTCCGGAGTCTGTACACACCCCCAGTGAGCGCCGTCGACGATAAATGATTATGGGTGTCTCGGGCTGCGTGCCGCAGTGGGTACTGGAATGTACCATCATATGCATTGCATTGCATTGCATTCATGCATTTGTATCTTTAATTGTTGTTCAGTTGTTCAGTTCCATGCATTGCTATATATTTGGATTATAGCTTACTTTGTGTATTTACTGTGTTTTCTCACCTTCGGACTGTATTTATTTTTTATTACTCACTGGGTCGGAGTACTCACTTTACTCCCTGCACCTCGTGTGCAGTTGCAGGTATTGTTCGCCCGGTAGCGGGTTTTGAGCTGATTGAAGGTATCACTACTGTAGCGGAGTAAGGTGATCGCCAGCGTCCGCGACACCTGATTTTCCCTTCTTTGATTTTGAATTTGATTCATTTAAATTACAGACTCTGTAGTTGTGTTCAGGCTTCTTTAGATGCTCGTGACTTTTGACGCCCCGGTCGGGTTGTGTTGGGTGGTAAATGTCGGCTATTAATGTCATTAAGTCGTATTATTCATTCATTTATGTTTATTAATTATTAAAAAGGGGCATTGTTGTTCTGTTGGCTGGCCTTGTCTTCACGAGAGGTGCCATCACGACCGGGTTTGGGAATTGGGTCATGACAAGTTGGTATCAGAGCCTAGGTTACTAGGTCTCACGAGTCATGAGCAGGTTTAGTAGAGTCTCGCGGATCGGTACGGAGACGTCTGTATTTATCCTCGAGAGGCTGCAGAACCTTTAGGAAAACTTCAC